>JAKSZP010001526.1:0-141861 GCA_022478985.1 Massospora cicadina | reverse complement strand
CCGCGAGGCTGACAAAGAAGGAAAGCCTTGAAAATGGCGCTCTGGCCAATCAGATGCTGCCAAATCAAATGATACTAAAAATGCGGCGATGAGGGAGCGGATAGGACCCAAATATCGGCCAATTAGGTGTGGCCAAACCTGACATCCATTGGAGTATCAACAAGGATGAAAATCCTTGCAAATGGCACTCTGGCCAACCAGATCTCGCAAACAAAATATTGCCAAAGGGGCAATGAGGATAACCCTTGTGAACGGCGCTCCAACCAATTGGATGCCACCAAACCCCAGAAGGCAATATTGAGGAATATGGGTGAAGAGAACGGCCCAGGATTTGAGAACAAATTGAAGCCAAAAAATAAATGCGGAAAAGTTTCTACAACCCTGAGGGTACCTAGTCCAAATTTGAGAATGGGCCTCAACAATGGAATCGAGGGTCTAGATCCTTTAGTCATGCCCGTTGAGAAAACGCCTGCAGACTCTGCATGGAATAGGACCCACCCCTTCCCACCAAGCTCAGTATAAATCTGAGCTGGCGGAAACTGTGTAAAGCAGTTTTGTCTTCTAAAATATTAATAAAAACTTAATAAATTTCTAAATAAATTTCCGAGTTTGGAAATCAATTTTATTAAGGCAAGCAAAGAAACCACACATGGACAGCAGCTCAGACTTCGATAAGGCCATCCAGTCTTTGTATGCCCTCTCTGGGGGTCAGACCCTCAGCTGAGCGCCTGCAGCATAGTCTTGACTGTAGCCCAAACTTTTTTTAACAAAGTGGATTTTCCAAACAGTCAGATTAGGATATTTCCACAGTAGGGACTATCCTGCCTGTGGCACTTACCTGGGCAATCTTGCCTAAATGCTTTGTGGCAGTTTTCAGAGACCCCGTCCATCACAGCAGCTATGCCGCTGAATAATGAATTTAATTATGAATTTGGCCACTGTGACCGCCTAAGTCTTGTATCGCCTTGGCTTCAACCCACCGGGTTAAGTGACCTTGTCACCAAAATGTACTTGGACCAATTATTTCCCGTTGGCATAGGGTGATAACATCTAGGGAAACCGTATGCCAAGCAAAGTGTGGCTTCAATAACCAGTTTGATGTCTTCTGGCAGAACGGCTTTTCCATTGGCACTGGTGACAGGAGGAGATAGTATAAAGAACATTGAAGTTCATGCTTTCCCAGTAATACTGAGGCTACAACAATTTAAACGTCTTGCGCATGCCACCATGCCCAAAGGCCCTATGTGCGCTCATGATAACAGTTGGGTGGGCAGAAGGTCTTGGGATATTCATGGTAGTGTCCTCTATCTGCTTATATAATTCCCCATTTTTAGGGAACATATTGGCCCTTATTCCATCCAATATCTTGATGACTGGAGGCGGTTCATCTTTATACTTGCGCTAAGCATCTTATTGAACATTATATCACTCAGATCCACCATAACTGCAATTGTGGGTAATCATAATAAAAAATCGGCATTTTGGTGTTTTTCTCTGGGTAGGTGAAGAATTTCGAAATTGTATGCCTGCAGTTTAAGAGCCCATTGGGCCAGACTCCCTTCAGACTATTTAATATTATGTAACCAGCATTGCGAGGAATGATCAGTTACAAATTTAAATTTCACCCCATGAAAATACACCTAAAATTGCTTATAGGTGTAGATCACCACCAAGCACTTCCAATAAGTTATGGTATAATTGCGCTCATGGATGTCTAAACTATGACTACAGTATGTTATGGGGTGCTCTTCTCCTTACTCATCTTTTTGGGATAGGACTGTCCCTACAGCGGAAAGGGATGCATCCATCTGAACAATAAACTCTTTTTTTAGAATTGGGATAGCGTAACACCAGTGCACTGGTCAACGCCATTTGAAGCATATCAAAAGCGCGTTGCTGATGTTCCATCCATCAAACATGATGTCCTTTCTTAATAACTCAAATAGTGGGCCCCCAATGCAGCTGAAGTTAGGGATGAAGTGCCAGTATATCCAACCATTCCAAAAAAGACCTGTATATCCCACTTGTGTTGGGTGGAGTCATTTTTCAAATAGCTTCCACCTTGGCTGGTTGAGGTCTCAGCCAGGTGGCATCAACCAAAACACCCAGGTACTCCAGCTGGTCCTTAAAGGTATGGCATTTCCAGGGTTTGATCTTGATGTTGACCTCAGCAAGCTGGCGGAATACTGCTTCTAAATGGTTGAGGTGTTCAGAGAAGGTTCAAGAGAAACATTAATGTCATCAAGGTATATAAGGATGCAGTACAGCTTTATACCAAAGAATAGTGTCCATCGCCCGTTTAAACGTAGCTGGGGCATTACAAAGCCCTTGTGGCATCTGGGTTGATTGGAAAAGACCTTTGGATGTGATTACAGTGCACTTCTCCTGCTCTGGTGGCAACTTAATTTGCCAGTAGCGCGAGATTAGGTCCATTGCTGAGATGAAACGAGCTCCCCTAACTGATCCAAAGCGTCATCAATCCATGGTAAGGGATATGAGTCCTTTTTGGTGATGCTGTTGAGCTTTTTGTTAGTCAATTAATACACGATTAGTACCATCCTTTTTTACAAAAAAAGAACAGGAGAAGCCCATGGACTCTTTGATGGTTAAAGCATCCCTTGAGATAATAGCTTGTAATTTTCCTCATTTACTAGTTCTTCTGTCACCCTTGATCAGCGGATTGGCCTTGACCTGATGGGAGAATGATCTCCAGTGTCCACCCTATGAACCACCCCCACACGCATCCCAAATCATGGTCATTGACAGCAAAAATCTCTTTATAAATTTGAAATAAATCTATTGCCTGATCCTTCTGTGGTTCTGACAGCCCCATTAATTCATCGCGTGATACAACTGGCATTACACTGAGCTGTGGTTCAAAAGGCAGACCAGAAAATCTCCAGTGACACAAACTCATGAATCAAAAGAACCTCCTCATTGGGATTAAGTGTAAATACACCACTCTTTCGTGGCAGATTTGCAGTGGTACCACTTTTGGATTTGCAAGTAGAACTTTGATCTCCCAATCCTGGTAATATAATGCTTGGGGCCATGTGGGGCTCAAACCGTGATTGCTGATATGGACCAATAACTTCCCAATACAGTATGTCTGGAACTTAAATCACCAGATCAATGTTCACTATAATTGATGCCTGGATGGAATAGATATAGGTCTGGCATCTCTGAGTGACAGCCCTTGATATTCATAAATCTGTTGGGGAAGGGCACAAGTTTTGCCCTTTAACTGATGTTAGCATACAGGAATTACTCCGTCGCTATAAGCTAGATTGATATTCCCCATATGCACTGGATCATTTGGCACTCCGCTAGAGGTGAATTGAATTGGGATTAGCTAACCCAATATCTCAAAAGTCTTGTCTGGCATATCAATGACAGCCCCATAGGTTGCAAGAAGGCAGTTCTAATTAACAGATCATAATTGCAATTGGTAACACTATAGATGGGGCTACCATGACAATAGAACCAAACAGCAATAGAAGCACAATGTATTCTCCCTCAGAGACCGTTTTTTCCGCTCCAGCAGCGCCGTATACCATCTGGTGTTCCATATCCAGTTTTAATGTCAACCTGGACACCAATTTTGTGGAGAATATATAGATGAGGGCACCGGTATCTATGATAGCATGGACTAAGGTCTTAGCCACAACCAGGTCCAGTAATTACATTTGGAGTAAGACATGTCTCAACTGTTTATAACATGGACATTTAAGGATTCCCTGTTTCCAAGGAAACATGTAATCCCTTACCAGTTTTGAAGTATTGTTTTATAATAGTTTTGTCTGGAAGAGCAACAAATTTTGCTTGTAAGAAAGGTGCATCTGAGGAGGGGTCTAACTTTTCAGTGGAAAATTGGTTGAATATTTGGCAAGCATATGGCTCAACCTGAATCTGAGACCCCTCTTCCACCATAGCCGCAGAGTGCACTCATGTCAAAACATTCACCCCCCAACTGGCTGCTGATATAAAACTGACTCATTGTGCAAGGGAACTTTCGCTGATTATTCTAAAATGGTCTCAGGTGGTCATTTAGGTTTGTTATAGTGGAGAGAGAGAGTCCCATCTCTACTCCACTCTGACTTCTACCTTTCAGTACTGTTCTGGCTGTACACAAGAGACCTTTTGTTTGAGGCACCATCGTTCCAGATGCCCCTGTTGACTGCATTTGAACAGCTGACCCCATAGGACCCATGTCCCTGATTAATGTGAAACAAGCCACGTTGAGTGTTAGGCTGGAAGTGATCAGCATAAACGGCTTTAGGGCAATAGTTGGGCCAGGGATGATAAGCAGGTATGGGGTGGATATTTAACTGATGAGGGTAAATTGGTGGAATCTGAACTAAACTGACAAACTTCCCCAAGTAAAATGATTTGGTGGTGTTAACAGAAGGATACCACTCGGTATTAGGTGTAGGGAAGTTGGCTGATATACGGTGCAAAAACTGAGCAATTTTAAGCAAAGGTAAATCTTCACCCAACGGTGGGGTCATAACATTATGTAACTTATGGTATGGCTTCACATCAAGTGTCATTGCAATACACACGTCAGATTAGGATAAGCTTCTAGCTTTAATTACCATGTGAGATTCTTCCATAAATCGCTCAGCAAATGAGGTGAGGGTCTCATTTTGCTGAAACCTGACGGTCAAAAACTCGGCCTTCCACTGTGACATCCTTGCAGCTCCACCAAACAACCACAGCACCATCTCTTTGACTTCTAAGTATGTTATGCTACTGCCTGAAAATTAACAGACGACTTTATCAGCACTTCTGACATCTAAGGTAGTCATCATCAGTTTTTCTCTCGGTCAATCCAAGACTCCATCAGTTGCAATTTCAAATTGCTTAAAGAACCCATGAATATTCCCTTCACAATTTATGGAGGCAGCTTATTGCAGCAAACCTCCTGGAGCTTCTCATCTTGTTTTTTATGCACAGTGTCTAATGCCAGTTTCATCTCCACATAGGCAACTGACATAGATTGTTGTTTAGAATATTTATTTTTTTTAGTACTAGATGGTCCTAATGATAAAATTGTTTAGAATATTTATTAAAACAACATGGATGCAACATAGCTGGCAACTGAGTTTTTATCTTCTTATAATTGATCAATGGCCCCCTGTAGTTAGCATCACTGTTTTAAAATCCGCAGTATTTAAGAGATACACCGAAGGATTTTTCACAGGGTTCAACCCACTGAGCAATTAGGACCAACAAGTGATGATCATCATCCTCAAAACAACAGAATAAACTTCAAATAAATATGGAGCACTTGCTCCAACAACTCTCATTTATATAATATAATCAATACAGTGGATCCTCTCTGTTCCTCTTACTCCTAAACTAATAATAACCTCCTCTTCTCAATCATTACACCCCGCCTATATCATATCAACTTTAGATAATACCATTTCCATGGCTTGGTAATTTCATTTTCTGTATCTCATTGGTTCCAGCAACTCTTCATTTGTTATTTTCATGATCACCTAATTCAAGGCGATTTCCCAACAACCCAATTTTGCCTCATCTCGAGGCACTCAAATAATCATTACTCATTTACAAACTCAGTGGATCCTATCCATTCCTCTATAATGACTTAGGGCTTATCATCCAGTCATATCAGAATCACGACAATCCACTTAGTTAAATGATTAACAGCTAGAAAAAGAACTGATGACTATTAGAGGCTTGAGGGAGAGGTCCCGCAACACCAATGCTAATAGTATGGAAAGGTTTTCAAATTAAGCCACTGGATGTTGAGATTGGGGATTGGGTCCAGCTTGGCTTTTACATACCAGACAGGACTCTAAGACAGCTTAGATTGCGACAAAGATTCCCTTCCAGTAGCATTGACTCTTGAGCCACTGGAAAGATTTCTCAAATTCCTCTGTGTCCACCTTACCAATGTCCCTCCAATATGACATCAGTTAAAGCTAAATATTGTATATAGGCAACCATTTTTGGGACACAAGTTTATACAGTTGGTCTTTTTGAATTTGGAGATTCGCCGATCTTTTTGCTGATTCCTTTTGAAGTGTTGGAGATTCACCTTTCCATAAATGTAATTAAGTTAAGAGGTCATAGATTCGATTCTCATTAGGTTCAGTTAGAGTCAATATGGGGAGCCTGGATAAGCAATCCACATTTTGGTGGATGGTCTCTGGCTGATGAATGATGGAAAAGTCGTAAGTTTATAGTTTAAAGCCCAAAGGGTTACTCTACCTTCAAAATCCTTCATTTTCTATGCCAGTGCAAGAAAGCATAATTGGCAATTAAATAAAATGAATCCATATAAGTAGGGTCAAAAATGCATAAACGCCAGTAGAACTTCCAAGCAATTACGCTTGGTAACACTATAATTGCGTTCAGCTTTGGTTAGGGTTTTCTAAAGTAAGCAAAATGATGGCCTACTAAGTTTTATCATGCTGTGATAGTATGGCTCAGATGGCTATATCGCTAGCATCAGTAAAAAGGAGAAAGGGTTTATGAAAGTTAAGATGTATAAGTACTGGTGAATGGGAGAGAGCTGATTGTAATAGGTCAAAGGCATGCTGTTGCTCTTCTTTAAAATAGAAGTTATCTCCTTCTTCTGTAAACATACTAGAGGCTCGGAAGTGTCAGCAAAATGGGGGGGATAAACTGGTGATAATATCCCATCATCCTCAAGAAAACCTGTACATCTCTTAAGGATTTTAGGAGACATCATAGAAATGGTCATAACCTTATTGTCCATAGGGGACATCCTGGCTTTACCAACCTTATGGCTCAAAAATCCATCTAACTCTGAAAGAAAGAGCATTTTGATGGCTTTAGTTTTGATGTCAATTGCTTTAACTGCTGAAAGACTTGCCTGAGGTAATCTAGGTGTTTGGTAAATATTCTTGAAAAACGGTAATATTGTCAAGATAAACTAGCACACACAAACGTTTCAAGTCACCTAAAAGTCTGCCCATGGCGGGTTGGAAGGTAGCAGGGGCGTTACATAACCCTGTAGCATTAGATTGGGCTCAAATAGTCCTTTACTTGAAATGAGGGCACATTTTCCACAATACTCCTGTTGAGTAATTGAAGGGACCTAAATGTCAGATATTTGATAGGGACATAATAATGTTAGCATGCTTAGACTTATTATGGATCATATCAGATATCAGCGATTATGGATCTGATATATTATAAGCTTATGCAAAGCTTAGGATCCGTGGCCTAGCAATTTTACTTAATTATATTTGACTATGATGACACGGGCTTGTTGGCTTTGTTAGTTAGGTTGGACTTAAATTAAGTTTTGATTTAATGACTTGGGCATGTGGGCTTTGTTGGTCTATGTCAAATTCGTTTTTAATGCCAGTCAAGTTTTTGATCTAATTTAATTAAAATTAGTGATAGAAATCTCCTTGGTATGTGCTGCCAATTACATGTGAAAGAGAATTGGTTCAGATATTTTAAGACACATCCAAAACGCCATCTCGAGAATGATGATGGTGTTTACACTGACCCTGAGGCTGATCTTGATGCCCTGAGTTGAAGTTTTTGTAGACGTTCTTACAAACATTTTACATGGGTAGTGTTATTGAAAATGAGACGTTATGGGTAAGATGTGGTGAACATCAAACCCTATAAATAACCCTCAAGTTGATACTAATAAAAAACATTCAACTACTGGATTAGTTTATAATTTTATTTATAAAATTTTGTGTTTAGTATTTTACTTTGTATTAGTCAGTATTTACTTGGGATCAGTAAGATCAGGGCGGCGTGCCATCGTCTAATTAAACTACAGGGTATAAAATTTGAGTACTACCAAGAAGTTATATTTTAAATTCTAGTCACCATTCAGTCTATTGTCATCATACTTATGCACGACACTCCACCCCACATCTGAAGACGAACCAGCCCTCTGAACTGGAACCAAAATTCAACAGGTGGTGCTCATGGCTGGGACTGCAGATGGTGACCGCGCTGAGCAGGGGAGCAATCCCAATCAATTATTCAGAACCATCACTGGGCCCAATGGAATTACTGAATTGACTGTGATCCAGATTAATTGGGAGGATGTATCTATTATCACCTATCCCGATGAACCCATTTCACCTGAAGCTGGAACGTCTTGAGCAGCAGTTGTTAAGAGGGTATCTAATAGGACAAGGGCCCACGGACAATATTAGAAATCCTTTTTACTGCCAATGACAGCAAGATGTGTTGTAGATGAGATATCTTGCTCATCATTAAATAAGTGCAACTCAGATCCTAAACAATTTAACTGGGATAGAGAATATCGCCCAATACTTAATTGAATTTGTACATCCCACCTCTAGAAATTTTCAGATGACAATTTCCTGCCATCATGCAGCCATTACTGAGTTGGTGAACTTCTCTCGCAACTCCAGCCAGGCGGGCCAAATTTTAATGAGCGATTGGAAGTAAACTTCGCTGAGGTCTGTTATAGTTTGGAGCCAAATTACAACTTAGCCATTTGGGCTAACGACCGGGTAGCAGAATTAGCATAAGAGCTAAAGGACTGATTGAATCCTATCTTTGAAAAAATTTCTCAGAGGAAAGAAGAGTCACTAAATCTTGGGTCAGCAATATCACTCAGACTTCTATTAATGCTTCAGAGTTCATGAGGCTTAATCATGAAGCCCAAGAGTTGCAGTTAAACCATATAGATGAATTTTGTAACCAGTATTGATCTTTGAGCGCCCAAATTTCGCAGATGAAGGATGAATAAACTGGAAAAATCAATTACTGGCAAACACAAATGAGGACCAACTGGCGAAAAATGAGAAAATCAAGACTCTATTGGTCGTCTTAATCTACAGATCAATAATCTCAATGATGATGTTAATGTTATTAATGTGTTGAACAATAATCTCCATGGAGAATTGAACCAGTGCAAGAAGGCAATAAACGAAAAGGACCAAGTTATTTCCACCTTGCAACTACAAGCGACTATCTTGAATGAGGAAATTGCAAAATTAAAGTTAAAAAACCAAAATTGTGTCAAATGTGAAAATGAAATCAATGAGCAAATTTGAGCTCTGGATGATGGGCGTTGTCAGTGTGCTACAAACCACTTGACTGGAAATTCTTCCGAATATTATGAGGATGAAGCTTCACAAATAGCTACCAAAATGGACGCTGGGCCACATCAACAACTGCCTAGCAATATGGTTGCTTTGGCCAACCCTTGCGCCTCAAACCGGGATATGATGCCCCAATGCCCTAGTATGCATGGCTATAGTCAAAGAAGCAACCATGATAACCAGGAATGGGGAGCGATAATTATAAACCAGCAAACCTGCCAGCCTTCAGCAAGAATGGAAGTATTACCACATTTGTCAAACGCTTTGAAATGGCCATGCATGGGACCAGTGACAGTAACAAAGCAGCCACTATGATTAACTGCTTGGATGAGTGGAGCATTGAGTTGATTATGCCTCACATTAACAAAAATCCAACATATGCTGAAGTCAAGGAGGCTGTGCTTCATGAATTTGGAGGTCCAGAATGGATGTTGACCAGAAATATAAGTTTATGAACATTCGCTTAAAGAAAGATGAAGCAATTGACAAATTTGCAGATTGATTCTATCTCAAAGCTCAAGTTCTCTTAGGTGCACGGGCTATGGTCAACTTTGACGCTAAGATTACACTAGAGCACGCAGTAGAACCTTACTTTAATCTATCAAACACTTTATTGCTTGCTTCCATGCAAAACCTGGAAACATCTGAATTGGTAAACTATTTGTGCAGATGATCAAAAAATTATGGCCCTCCTAATACTGGTTACAGATTGGGACCCGCTGCCTCTCTGGAAAGCCCTCTAAAACCATTAAGAAAATTGATAGTAATCTGCCTGTAAAAATGAGCAAAACTCAAATGCAAGAGCCCCATGGACAGTGAGTGAAATTACTTGCTTTAATTGCAATCATAAAGGTCACTATGCTTCCTGATGCCATCAGCAAAATGTCAACGTAGTCCTTCCTGATACCGTGAAGGAGGAAGGAAAAGAACAAGCACAATAGATACGGGACGCTCTATTGTGCCTAAGACACCAGTCCCTCCTGATCGACAAGAAAATGATGGCCACAGAGCCTCATTTAACAATAAAATCAATTCTATTTTAGTATTGAATGATGATTCTTCAAACGTACATGCGGTAACTCGCTCCCAGAGTAAGGTTATCATACCTGAAGCCTCTGAAGTAGTCACTAAACCCTATGTGCAACAAATACGTGAGAATATTCCAGCTGATGGGCTGAGCAATGCAGCAGATACCCCAAGCCTGAAAGGGGTCAATATATAGCAATGCCAATTGACACATTCATCAATGAATGTCCCAGTATTGGGAATACTCTGAAGCACACTATTAACTCCCTGGATTATTCCCATATTCACTTAGTAAACTCTATTGATTCTTACTACTCTGAGTGCACTTATGTGGATATTCTGGTCAACAAGGTCAGAGTTGTAGCTATTGTTGATAGTTGCGCCTGTAAACATTATTTCCGTGAAGCTGGTTTAGAAATTTAAAATAGCTCTGGACATTGAACATCATCAAGAATATGGGACCGCAGGCCTTGACAGCACTAAGAGTGAAGGAGCTTACAGCGCTTTTCCAGTACGATTTGGAGCTTTGGTAGTAGCTGCACCCGCTATAGTGCTTCCAAACGCCAATTATGACATATTAATTGGAACTAGTTTTTTAAGGACTTATGGGATCTCATGCAATTTTAAAGAAAACATCTTGACAATATTGGGCCAATAACTTCCAATTTATTACTCTCACAATGATATGAAGCCCACAAGCCACCATAGAAATTTTATCAATATATCTTATGCCAATGGGATAATACCAGTAGGATATATTCACCGGGGGAATTGAAGCCACCCCATGCCAATCGCCATAAACAAAAATTGAGGAATACCACTACATGTGAATAAGGATGCAACAATAGCTCCAGGCCATCAACTGGTTATGTGGACTGGGACCATGCTGGATACCCCATAAGGACTGTATGGGGAGGTTTTATCCCTGTGGCATCGTTATTAAATGGAACATAGTGTGGCGCCTGGAATACTTATACCAGGGCATGGAGAGATTGATGTCTTACTAGAAAATTTGACCAGCTGAAACATTAAGGTCAAGAAATATCAATTAGTCTCTTTTGTGCTTCTGTTTCCAAGGGACAAGTTAATATCAGCTGTCAAATTTGGTGACTTATCCAAGTTCTGCTTACTGACCAAAACCCTCAGGGTACATACTGTAATATCTTGATAATCGTTTACCAGATTATCAGAACAACAAAAGGATGAAGCACTAAAGTTAAAATGATACTCTGAAATTTTCGCCAAAGATGACCAAGATTTACGTTGTGCAAAAGGAGTACAGAATTTTGTTGATACCAGGGACCATATGCCTATTAGAATGAGGCCAATTCGGGGCCCCAGAGCCAGTGACAAAATAGTCAGTGAAGGGTTAGACAAATTGTTGAAAAGTGGAATGATAGTGCCTTCCAAAAGACCGTGGGCCAGCCCCATTTTAAATCGTAAAGAAAAAAGATGGCAGCAATTGTGTTGTGATTGATTATCGACGCCTCAATTCATTTACAAAAAAAATTTGTATTCATTGCCCAGAATTGATGATGCTCTGGACAGTCTGGGAGATGAAAAGTACTTTACCGCAATGGACCTCATCTCAGGATATTGGCAAATTGAGCTGCCACCAGAGGAGCAGGAAAAGTGCGCTACGATTGCTGCTCAAGGGCTTTTTCAACCAACAAGTATGTCACTGGGGCTGTGTAACGCACTAGCAACCTTTCAGCGCGCAAAGGACACGATTTTGGGGGACCTTAAATTGCCCTGCGTTCAAGTGTACCTGGATGACATCAATGTCTTTTTGTGAACGTTTTCTGAACATCTGGAGCATCTTGAACAAATGTTCAAATGGCTGTTGAAGGCCAATCTGAAGATAAAACCTAGAAAATGCCAATTCTTTAGAGAACGATTGGAATACCTCAGCTTCATCATTGATTCCAAGGGCTTGCAGCCCCAGCCTCAAAAGGTGGAGGCAATTAACAATATGCAACCTCCGACGATTATGAGAGATGTTAAGTTTTCTTAGGCATGGTAGGATACTATCAAAGATTTGTAGAAGGGTTTGCAAAGATTGCTAAGCCTCTATTCCACTTACTACAAGGAGGAGTTCGTTTTTTCTGGGCAGAGGAATGCCAACTAACCTTTGAGACTTTGAAAAACAAAATGAGCTCAGCGCCTATCCTCCAATATCCCAATTTTAGCAAGCCTTTTATCATACAAATTGACGCCTCATTAACTGTGATTGGTGGTGTGCTATTGCAGATTTGTGATAATGTCGAGGAGCATCCAGTCACTTATTGCAGCAGGACGCTGAATAAGTATGAGCGTAATTATACAGTAACTGAAAGAGAATGTCTGGCTGTCATCTATGCTTGTAAACAATTTTGGGTCTACATTCAAGGCACCAAGTTTCAAGTAGTAACAGAATACAGCTCATTAAGATGGCTCCACAATCTCAACCTGAAGGACGGTTAGCCCGCTGGTCTCTGAAATTACAAGCGTACAATTATGAAATTATTAATAGAGCTGGAGCAGCCCATCAAAATGCAGATGGACTATTGCAACTTCCTATCATAGCTGTCCTGAGCAGTTTGGCTGATGAGCTTCATGAAAAAATGGTTAAACAAAAGTACGGAGATGAGCCTCTTGAAGTTCAAAAAGCGATTGAAAAAGCATTAATTGACACCAAATATCAAAATGGAGTTCTATACAAGCTTAAGCCCAATGGAAAATGTCAAATCTTCCTAAACCTTCCAACCAAAAGGAGATTATTACACAAGCACACAAGGCCGTCAGACATGGGGGAATGACCAAGATGCTAGAATTAATTTGATCAAGTTACTATTGGGATTCCATGCAATTCAATATCCAAGATGTACTCAATAAATATCATTCATGCCAAATAACAAAACCTATGAAGTTGGATGTGAAATATTGTTTGATCAAACCTGACTGGGCCTGGCATACCATGACAATTGATGTAATTGGCCCATTGCCTGTGAGTAGCCTAGGCAACAAATACATAATTGTTGCTATTGACCATCTAATGAAATGGGTGGAAGCAAAAGCAATTTGAGACATTGGGGCCCTAACTACTGCCAAGTTCTTATGGATAATATTATTTATAAGCACAGATGCCCCCAGAAAACCTTGATGGACAATGTCACAAAATTTACTGCCCAAATGGTACAACGGTTAAATGCATTGATGTCTATTAAAGGAGTGTTGTCAACACCATACCATCCTGAGACTAATGGTATGGTAGAGCAAGCAAATGGCACCTTAGTCAGCATTTTACGCAAAAACGCAGCCTTGGCGCCTTTGCAATGGGCAACTTCAATTAGTGCAACCGTGTTTGTGTACAATATTGGACACCACAGCAGCACAGGCCACTCTCCGTTTTGACTTTTATATGGTAGACAGACCTCTCTGCCTCCATTATTATATTCAGTACTCAGTTCAACTGACGCAATTAACCCATATAACTATGTTGAGCAACTAGAAAAGACCTAATCAAGTTGCAATCTGAAGATTATCAAAATGTGATTAGTCAAAAAACTATTCAGAAGAGCTATGATGATGATAAATGAGCTATGGTGACTAAGTTCAAAGAAGCATATTTAGTAGTATATTGTGACACTCATAGCGCAGGCTGCGCGCACAAGCTGGCCTCGCTTTGGAAAGGTCCATTTATTATATTGGAGAAATTTTCTGAAGACATATATACCATTAAAGATCAAGACGGCTAAGTTGTGAATTGAGTTCACGCTAAGTTCCTTCATCTATATCATAAATAATAATAATATAAAAAAGAAAAAAAATTAATAAAAATTTGGATATAATAAATATAAATATTGAATAATGAAAATAATAATAATAATTACAAGCCATAGAGTTTATATCATAGATTTGATGCCTCGCTGGCATTAAAACTAGGTACCCCTTTTATTCAGTAGGGGGAGGAGAGTGCGATCAAACTGGAGAAGCCTGCAATGGAATTGGAGAGATGCAGATTTCATACAAGTCCTAACTATCTAGACCCTGGCTGAGATGTGCCAAACCCAAGAAAGCTCGGCACCAGGCATGCTGGCCCTGTCAGCTTAGGAAAGGCTATCGATATAATGTTTATACTTTGAGGTGTGCAAAAAGTTAGACATTGTGACCCAAGAAGAAGGGTACCCGCCGCTTATATCCAGTCAAGGCAGGGGAAGAGTTGAGTAATTGACTGGACCTAATCATTGGATATTTAATAGGGACATGATAATGTTAGCATGCTTAGACTTATTATGGATCATATCAGATATTAGTGATTATGTATCAGGTATATTCTAAGCTTATGCAAAGCTTAGGATCCGTGGCCTAGAAATTTTACTTAATTATATTTAACTATGATGACATGGGCTTTAGGGCTTTGTTGGTTAGGTTGGACTTAAATTAAGTTTTGACTTAATGACTTGGGCATGTGGGCTTTGTTGGTCTATGTCAAAATTACTTTTTAATGTTGGTTGAGTTTTTGATCAAATTAATTACTAATTAGTGATACAACTCACCTTGGTATGTGCACCCAATTACATTTGAAAACGAATTGGTTCAGCTATTTGCAGACGCATCCAAAACGCCATCTCAAGAATGATGATGGTGTTTACACTGACTCTGAGGTTGATCATGATGCCCTGAGTTGAAGTTTTTGTAGACGTTCTTACAAACATTTTACATGGCTAGTGCCATTGAAAATGAGACGTCATGGGTAAGATGTGGTGAACATCAAACCCTATAAATAACCCTCAAGTTGATACATATAAAAAACATTCAACTACTGGATTAGTTTATAATTTTATTTATAAAATTTTGTGTTTAGTAATTTTACTTTGTATTAGTCAGTATTTCTTTGAGATCAGTAAGATCAGGGCGGCGTGCCATCGTCCAAGTAAAATATAGGGTAAACAATTTGAGTACTACCAATAAGTTTTATTTTAAATTCTAGTCACCATCCAGTCTATTGTCATCATGCATTAGATGCACGACACTCCACTCCACATCTAAAGAAGAACCAGCCCTCTGAAACAGAACCAAAATTCAACACCCCCGGTGAAAAATTAATTTGCCAGTACACAATGGCAAGTTCCATAGCCAAAAAATATTGGGAACCTGACATCAAGCGTAAGTATTCATCTACACGTGGCAATAGATAGCTATCTTTTCTTGTGAGTGAATTGAGGTGGCGATAATCCATGAAAACACGGTGGCCACCCTCCTTCTTCTGAATTAATAAGAGTGGGAAAGCCCATGGGCTCTTAAAAAGTACAAGTAACCGGCCTCCAACAATTGCTGTAATTCCAAGGCCACTTGAGTTTCCTCTACTTTAAATTTTCTGCTAGGCCAAGATTTAAATGGAGGGTAATACTTAGTCTTAATTTGATGAATTACCCCAGACTTTTTCCATAATCACTTGGTCATGAGGAAAAATATTGCAATACTCCTCAAGGAGGTATTTATAAGGTTTAGCGTTTTTCAAGATTGAGGTTGGCTCCAATTCTAATTTCAACTAGAGCTATGGTGGGTAGGGGATTGAATCCTAAAATTTTGTAGAGAGCCAAAACAACTCACGTTGGCAATATTTTCAATGGGGCATAGTTTTACATAAGCAATTGGGGCATACTGAGGAACTTGGAGTGGTTGATCTTTATATTTTTCCTAATAAAGATAAAGATAGATTTCCCATAGGCAGGATCCAAAATCCCAGGGCAGATCAATGCTTCTTTGATTGAAGGGTTTGGGTGTCCACTTAGCTCCAAAAGCTGATTAGGAGGGGTGAGAATCTTGATCCCTGTATCCACAAACGCTTTTGAGCCAGAGGGTATTTTAATAGGATGGGTGTGACAGTCAAGGCGCTGCCTGACCGCCACATAGCCCTGACCCCCTCTAAGGCAGGGATTGCGGCTAATATTGTCACACTAAATATACATAAAAGCATTGGGCTCAAGGGCAATGACCCTCAGAAAAGGCATTCTGACAAATCAGATGCCATAAAACTTACAAAATCTCAAGGCAAAGGTGGCAAAAGTCGATGTAAATATTGGCCAAGCCAATCAGAGGCTGCCAACCCAAATTCTGAGGCCTCGTGTGTAGCAATTGGCGACAGAAAAGAGCAGCCCAGAGAATCAGGGGTTTCCAAGCCAAATTATGCCAAAAATGGAAGTGGCATGAATTATGGCATCGGAAAGCTCAGCAAATCAGGAGCTGCCATGCCAAATAACACTAAAAGAGGAAATGTCAGCATCTGGCAGCTTGACGAATCAGGAGCTGCCAAGCTGAACAACTCCAGAAAAGGAAATGACGGCATGGGGCAGCTCAACAAATCAGGAGCTGCCAAGCTGAATCCGCCACTCATTGAGACTATTGAGAGCCATGGCAAAGTGCAGCCCAGCAAATCAAGGGCTTCCAGGCTGAATTATCCCAAAAATGGGAATTTTAGCGATAAGGTGGAGGCAAGCTCTGATTCATCCTTGACAAACAGAATTATATGTGAAAAAGTTTCCGTAATGCCATGGGTACTCAACGGATGGTCTAGAATGGGCCTAGATGAGAATATTGGTGACTGAGATTCTCAAAGTAGGCCCACAGATAGTCGCTGCCTGCGGACTCCGCAGGGTCCAATTTCCCCATATTCCCCATTCCCTAATATAAAACAAACCAAGAAAAGTGTTTAAGACAACTTCATCTTCAAATATTTACAATATAAACCTATAAAATCGAAAATAAAAATTTGAAATTATTTATTTAAATTTAAAAAACGTAGATTTTGAGTGAATCAACATGGACAATTCCTCAGATTTTAACAGAGCTGTCGCCTCCCTGTATGCTCTCTCTGGAGGCCAAACTGCCCTCCTCAGTGTGAGCATCATCCTTACAGCGTTCCAAGGATATCTAAATTGCTCAACAAGACAACGAACGTGAGACCACACCACAGTGACCCAATCTTGCCTATGGGCCCTCACATGGGCCCTCTTGCCCAACTGCTTTGTGGTAATGTAGAGAGACCCAGTTCGTCACATTAGACGAAGTTCATTCAACCTCATCTCCCTTTTATGGGATGGGATGGGGGGACCACATGGAAGAGCCCTACCTGCCTGGTATGAGCACACTACCACTCTCCTGATGGTCATCTTCTCCATCCTGTTCCTTCTGAGGGAAGCCGCTCATCTCCTCCCATCTAGAGGGAATTCAATCGCTTATGTCCAACATGTTGATGCCATGTCCGAGTTTAGACAAGCATTGACCCCAGAGGAGTTGAGTGTTATGCACGGTACCTTATCCCGCGTTAGATTACAGGCCCACCTTACAGCGGCCTCTGGGGTATAACGGCCACATCCCTCCAGATTGCCCAGGTGATAGTGGACCTACCAAAGAACCTGTCTATCTGGCTTACCACCCTATTGGAGACTCAGCCGGCCCTTCATGCTTTTCTTAAAACTGCCTCCACCTTGTGGAAAGAGCCGCCACCCCAAACGACTCTCAGGATGTCGCCTGGTCTGCGCTCTTGGCCCTCAGCCAAGGAAAATGGCCATCAAAGAGTACGCTCAGTTGTTCTGACCCCTAGCCAAAGCCACTAAAGTGTCTTCTTCCCAGCTCGCACAGATGTTCAGACAGAACCTTTGCCCAGACATCCTCACAGCTATGGCCCTCACCCGCATGGGGCAACCTTGGAAGAAGAGGTCACTGTTGCTCTCAGGTAGAAAACCAGCTAGCCTTGGCCCAAGCCAGGGCCCCTGTGCCTGGGAATCCCAATAGATTCCGCGTATGAAGCGCTGAGTCAGAGCCCATCTTAAGCCATATGGGGCAACAGGAGCAGGGGGCCCTGGAAGAGAATGCCCCACGCCTTGCAGCTCCTGCACCCACTGCTCCCAGCGGCCCAGATGGCCCCACTTACAACTTTCGCCCAACCCCTGCCCGCATCTCGTTGCTCAATAAAGGAGACAGTTCCTCTTACCTGTTTATTCCGTTTACTTTGAAGCGAAAGAAGAAAGAGAAAGGGGCCAAGTTAGAAAGACTGTGGGCTTTAGTGCATACCGTGGCTGAAGAAAACTATATGACCAAGAGCTAGCCAAGAAATTAAGAGTAAAAATGCGAGAAAAGGGTACCATGACTCTTGCGGACACCTCCAAGTCGTCAGAATGCTGGGAGGTTGAATCCAAGCTCAAGCTCCAACAGGGAATCCACCATTTCTGGGAAGACTTTTGCGCCATCCAGAACCTGCCCCACCCCATCGTTCAGGGCATGAAAGGGTGGCATAAGTACTCCCCACACTTTGATTTGGAGGAGGGCCAGGTGATGCTTCACCCCAAAGAACAAGAGCCCTTGTCATTAGAATCCTTTACCTCTGGCAGAAGCAGGCCTGGTGTGAACTCTGTGCACATAGGGGCGGAGAAGGAACAGATACCGGAGGAATTCAGAGACTATGAGCACCTGTTCCAGAAGAGCGTCGCCTCCCCCTGAGATCCACAGGGCCCCTTTGCATTCTCGTTCAAGTTCAAAGGAGATGCTGAGCTCCCAAAAGGAAGCCCAGTGTACCCCTGAACCCCAGAGCAAAGGAAGCCCTAGACCAGTATGTGAAGGATATGTTGGAGCGAGGGATGATAGTGCCCTCAAAAATCTCCTGTGGTATCTCCCATCCTCCTGGTCCCTAAGGCCAATGGTGAGCTCTGCCCCTGTGTGGACTACCGCCGCATAAATGCCATAACGGAAATGGACCCTTACCCCATCCCGCTGATGGCGAGCAACTCACAGATGATCGCTGGGAGTCAGGTGTTCACTAAGTTAGACCAGGTTGACGCTTTAAACCAAGTGCTAGTTGTACCTGAGCACCAACAGTACACGGCATTCAAGTGCCACCTAAGGGTATGTAAATACACGGTTATGCCGTTTGGACTCAAGAACGCCCCTGCCGTTTTCCAAAGGACCATTGACCATGCCCTGGGCGACTTAATTGGGAGATGCTGCGTCGCGTACATGGATGACATCTTGGTGTTCTCCAAGTCTCGCGAGATGCACACAGAGGACATCAAGAGGGTCCTCAGTGCACTGGACAAGGCTAACCTGCGTCTAAAGCCCTCCAAATGAGAGTTCTATAAGGGCTCAGTGTCTTTCCTAGGAAACGTTGTATTTGAAAAGGGGACAGCCATCTGCCCAGACAAGCTGATGGCAGTGAAGGAATGGGCAGTGCCAACGGAAAAGACAGGTGTGCGCAGTTTATTAGGTGTGGTGAATTTCCTGAGGAGATTCACCAAAGACCTCTCAGAAACAGCCGCCCCGCTTACCCAGTTGACCGGGCAAGTCCCTTTCAAATGGGGGGAGGAAGAGAGAGGGCGTTCCAGGCCATTAAGGAGGCCCTCCTCACAGCGCCAGTCCTAGCGCACCCAGACGCCAATCGCCCGTTCATAGTAGAGACAGATGCATCAAATTTTGCCATTGGGGCGTTCCTAATGCAGGCAGGGGAGGATGGTTTGGACCACCCATTATGCTACTTCAGCAGGAAGATGCTACCAGGTGGAAACCAACTACCCTGTCTATGACAAGGAACTCCTGTCGATTGTCGCAGCACTGGATGAGTGGCAGCATCATCTGTTGTACGCGCGCCATCTGTTCATGATCTGAACTGACCACAGGGCCTTGGAGTTCCACAAGAGCCCCCGTAGGATGAACCAACAACAAGCCCTCTGGCACCTAGAGCTATTCTCAGTATAATTTCAAGATAGAATTTAAGCCCGGCGAGAGCAATTTACTCCCAGACCTACTCAGCCAGGACCCAAAAATGTCCTTCACGAAGGAGGAGCTGGACGAGTTAAACATGGCCACGATGCTCCCTCCCCAGCTCTTAGCATCAATACAGGAGGAATGAGCAGACTTAAAAGAGAGAATCTAGACAGCCCAACTGTGCGCACAAATTCGGAGAAACGGTCAGGAGAGAGCTAGAGGGAGGGGACCCCAGCAAAGGCTACAAGAATTTCAGGAAGGAGGGGGCCTCATCCTGCACCATGACTGCCTATGGGTCCCGATGCTCAAGCTTTAAACCGAGGTAATGGAGCTATGCCATGACCACCCCTGGCGGGACACCCAGGGGTGGGAAAAATGATTGAGTTAATACGCTGAAACTACTCCTGGATGGGCCTAGTGGGAACGGTGAGAGGGTATACCGCGCGCTGCCTTACCTGCGCCCATTCAAAGCCACCCTGAAACAAACCTTTAGTGAAGCTCAAGCCACTGCAGATTGCCCAAATGCCGTGGACCTCCCTGAGCGTGGATTTTATCACAGGGCTCCCAAAATTGGAGGGCTACAATGCAGTCATGGTGGTGGTGGACCATCTAATGAAGTATGCTGAGTTCTTCTCCTGCACCTCTAAGGTCATGGTGAAGGACATGGCCGAAATCTTTGTGAGGGAGGTCTTTGCTTGACATGGGCTCCCGGAAGAGATCATCTTGGACAGGAGCCCGCAGTTCATCTCCAGGTTTTGGGATACCATCGTGGAAAATTTAAAAATTAAACCTTGCCGTTCCTCTGCCTACCACCCCAAGTCAGATGGCCAGACGGAAAGGGTCAACCAGACCCTGGAACAGTACCTACGGTGCTACCTCACCACATGACATGATCATTGGATCAAGTGGCTGAGGATTGCATAGTTTGCATACAACAACCTGGCACATTCATTGACTGGGATGTCACCCTTTTTCGCGAACCATGGGTATCACCCTCAGATGATGGAGGGACACGCAGGTGGGAATGAACCCTGCGGCGGACGAGTTAGTGGCCAGAATAAAGGAAAATTTCAAGTTTTTGAGAGCCAACTTGGAGTAGGTGACGGAGGCTCAGAAGAGGAAGGCGGATGTGCATTGCTCAGAGGCTCCTCTCCTCAAAGGTGATGACTATGTTTTAATAAATGCAAAACACTACACACCCCCAGGAAAGTGGAGGAAGTTCGGACTGGTCAACCTGGGACCCTACAAGGTCATTTGATAGGTTAATTAGGTGGCATACAAACTGGAATTCCCAGAAGGATTGCGTGCACACCCAGTTTTACATGTTTTGCAGCTTAGGAAGTATGAAGGACCCATACCAACAAAACCGGAGCTGGTCCAGTCAAACAACCCAGGGGAGGCTGAATATGAGGTGGAGGAGATTCTAGACACCAAGATCGCTCGCAAAAAGCGATGGTACTTGGTGAAATGGGTCATCTACCTGATAGAAGAATCCTCCTGGCAAACAGCCACTGACTGCGCCAACTGTCCCCAGAAGGTGGAAGAATACTGGGGGCGCAGGGGGCTCTCCTCTGAGGGGGTGATGTGACAGTCAAGGCGCTGCCTGACCGCCACATTGCCACAACCCCCCTAAGGTGGGGATCGCGGCTAATAGTGTCACACTAAATATATATAAAAGCATCGGGCTTGAGGGCAACGACCCTCAGAAATGGCATTCTGACAAATCAGATGCCACAAAACTTACAAAACCTCGAGGCAAAGGCAGCAAATGTCAATGTAAATGTCGACTTGATCAATCAGAGGCTGCCAACCTGAATTCTGAGGCCTCATGTATAGCAATTAGTGACGGCAAAGAGCAGCTCAGTGAATCAGGGGCTGCCAAGCCAATTTATGCCAAAAATGGAAGTGGCATGAATCACGGCATTGGGCAGCTCAGCAAATCAGGAGCTTTCATGCCAAATAATACTAAAAGAGGAAATGTCGGCATCTGGCAGCTTGACAAATCAGGAGCTGCTAAGCTGAATAACTCCAGAAAAGGAAATGACGGCATGGGGCAGCTCAACAAATCAGGAGCTGCCAAGCTGAATCCGCCACTCATAGAAACTATTGAGAGCCATGGCAAAGGGCAGCCCAGCAAATCAAGGGCTTCCAGGCTGAATTAACCCAAAAATGGGAATTTTAGCGATAAGGTGGAGACAAGCTCTGATTCATCCTTAACAAACAGAATTATATGTGAAAAAGTTTCCGTAATGCCATGGGTACTCAACGGATGGTCTAGAATGGGCCTAGATGAAAATATTGGAGACTGAAATTCTTGAAGTAGGCCTGCAGATATTCTGCTGCCCACAGACTCCGCGGGGTCCAATTTCCCCATATTCTCCATTCCCTAATATAAAACAAACCAAGAAAAGTGTTTAAGACAACTTCATCTTCTAATATTTACAATAAAAACTTACAAAATCGAAAAATAAAATTTTGAAATTTCTAAACATTCCTTTGAAACTATAAGGAAAATTGTGGAATTTGAGTGAATCAACATGGACCATTCCTCGGATTTCAACAGAGCTCTCGCCTCTCTGTTTGCTCTCTCTGGAGGCCAAACTGCCCTCCTCAGTGTGAGCATCATCCTTACAGCGTTCCAAGGATATCTAAATTGCTCAACAAGCCAATGAACGTGAGACCTCACCACAGTGGCCCTCTCTTGCCTATGGGCCCTCACATGGGCCCTCTTGCCCAACTGCTTTGTGGCAATGTGGAGAGACCCCATTCATCACAATGGGTAGCATATAGAGGAATTACATCTTCAGCAACCACAGCCACAGGGGAAAGCTTAGTTTTACTCCTAAGTTTTGATATTTGACTAAAAATAGAGGACGCTTATTCCAGGAGGCAGGTTCATTTTTAGGGCTCCTTTACTCTTGACTGAGAGTTCAAATATCACCAGGATCAGATAATCTAATAGTAAAGGTACTTTTCTTTATGTTTGATGATGCAGTTGAACTCCTGCGTCAGTTGGACTCCAATAAGCAACTTATAATTACCATTTCTAATGCAATGGCAGGGGAAGTAATTAAAAACTTTCCAAATTGGAGAGGTAAGGCGGAATATGCCCCAATTGCTTTAGTCGTCCAATCACCAGCTGTCCCATATTCAATGTTATGAATCAATTACAGTTAATTTATTTTACTTGGATAAGTCTGAAAGAAATAACGTTAACTGGGGAACCAGTGTCAATTATTGCCAATACTTTAGCCTTATGAATGACTACCTATAATCAAACCACCATAGAGCCAAATGGATAATTAGCAGCTAGTAAATTTTTATGGGGGATCTGTAGTGAAGCAAAAAGAGGAGTTAGCTGTGGCCAAGCATGGGGCTGTTTGATGCTTTTAAAGGTTTTGTCTGCCAGCGCTTGGCTCTCCATAGAGGAATTGAACTCCAAGAGTTGATTGAGTAACTGATCAACATAAAAATAGGAAAGCTGAAGATCTTTATTTATTTGGATAGAAAGGGGTTCATCAATTTCTGCAGACGCCTCTAACACAAAGAGTCTTAAGGTGTTGGGTGTAAGATTAGAGCTAATACAAGGGTCTTGAGGCACTTGATTGTCGTCAGCACAGGGAGCCTCTAGCCCTACACTGATCTTTTACCAACCTACCTAGAAAGATGCGACAAGTTTCTACCATATGGTTGTTTCTCTTGCAAAAAGTGCAGGATAATTCAGGTTAGGCGACTTGGGGGTGTAACTGCAAAAACTTGGGGCCGTGGTTTTGTATTATTAAAACGAGGGGGCCCAGTGGGTATGATTAGATCAGCCAAAATCTCCAAGAATTATTTTTTTATGGATGAGAGATGTCCAGTTAGACTTCACCGCTTTAAAATTAGGATGATAAGAATATTTTTAAATGCCAATAACAAAGCATTGATAGCATCATCTAAAGTAAGACGCTTTCTGGCAACCAACGTTTGAGCCCTAAGGTAAAAATGGTGAGAAAACTCAGTGAAAGTTTCTCCTTGATTAAGACTCAAGACCATGAAAGATTTATTTAGGTTGAATAGAGTTATGTCTCTTTTCTAGCCAAAGCAAAGTAGTTTTGGAATTATCTCAAATCCAGAAATACATTAGATGGGGACCATAGGATCTTGAGCTACGCGACTAAGACAGTAGGTTAGGTGCCTGAGATGTTGGGTGTTGGTAGCTTCCTCCAGGGCATTTTCATAACAAAAATAAGAAAGAGAAGATGCTCCCCTCGCCTGGGACGCACTTGTATTTGAACAATGGTTTAAATGTGCCACTGTAGGGTTAATGGTTAAACAAAGTAAACTGAAATTGAAGGGATGCTTTCACTTAAAAATAAACTGATACTTCTGGACGTTTCATAAGGGTGGAGGGCGTTCACTTTATTTTGTAAGGTGATAACATCATTAATTATTGAGTCAACTCAATCATGGGCGCTACAAAGGGCTAATTTTGTGGCAACAAGATGGGGAAAACTGCCAAAATTCGCTTTCAAGCTTGGTATTCACATCCCAAAATTTAATTTGATGTTGCTCAAGGGCGAGAATTCGTCGCTCCATCCCACATATCATAGTGGGTAAATTTGTCAAAAGTTTAAGCCACTAATGACCTAAAAAGTGATATGACGCCAAATCATGGTTGTCCATCGCTGATTTCATTTTTATATTTTCACCGCAAACTTGGGGTGGAACTAGCAGGGAGCACCAGTTTTTTTTGGGATCACAGTTTTTCTCCACGGATCCCTTGCTAGTATTGGTCAAGTGACCCAAAGCCCAAAGGTGAAGGATAAATACATTTTGCTTTTCTTGGTTGAAAAAGACTTTATACCAGACATATTATGTATTATGAGGCAAATTCCAATAAATTACAATTTAGCTTAAAATTGAGAAAAGGAGAGAAAAAGTAATGTTTATTAGCCTAAAAACGAAATTATAAGGGAGATTCGTGAGTTTACCCAGTCCATTTTCATGCATACTAAGCCAAGGTCTATTTCCCATCTCCTAATTGGGATTCATTCTCTGCATAGATTGGGTTTGAACACCAATATTAGGTGGTTTTGAGCGATTAATATGCGACCATATTAGTTGGGGATTGTCCCCAATGTTGCAAGGCGATGATTTTCATCAGGAGATTATCCCCAATAATCTTGATGGTTCAGGTTCTATTCCCATCATCTACCTAATTCAAATATTGGATTTTTACAAGAATCCCAACAAATATATGACTGCATTAGTCATGGATTGTCCCCAATGTCAAGATGGCTGAAAAATTAGTTGGTGATTATCTCTGATAATAATTTCAGATATTTTGATGGCCCAGGTCCAATTCCCGTCATCTCCCTCATCTAAATTTCCAATTTGGGTAGGAATCCCAACAGTGAGGGTGGAAGCAGCACTTGAAAGAAAGAGTGAGAGGCTGGAAAAAGTTTAGGCAAATCAAATTTGAGATTTAACTGGAAATGGCAATAATCTTTAGTCACCCACTCAAGAGATTGAATGGGTTGGGTTTAGGTAAACTTGGGCCAGCAATAGGGGCTAATGAATGGAGCAAAAGAAATTGGCTCTCAAACACTGATCAAGGTATATTAAATGAGCCTGACCATGAATTTGCTACTGCATCATATATTAATATGAAATAGTATTGCCTGCCACCAAAGGAGCTGCAGCTGAAGCAGTTGAGGGAAGGGAGAATTGAACCCCAATTTGAAATTTTCAGGTGGTGCACTGGCAGGGCTAATGCTGAAGGGAGGAAGGATTGAGGTTGCTCTGGTGGAGAGGGAAGGGCGTTTACATTTTCAGTGGCTTAACTCAAAGAACAAATGGTATATGGTGTGTCCATTCTTTATGAGGCCCAGAAGGATGGTTAGGGGATGAGAAGAGCATGGTGTGTGGGGAATGGCAAGGAGGGTATTCTGGTGGAAGGGGAAGATAATAGAATAGGCACAAGGCCCTTTGAGGCAGCTGGCCCCTTTGGGAACCACATACTGGAGTATAGGATCAGTACTGTAAGTGGCCAAATCCTCCAGGAGCTCACAGCGGAGCTGATTGGTGGATATATAGTTAAAAATCTAGAAAACTGTACCAACAGAGTGGGTTCTTATGAAAACTGAGTGCAGATAGTGGGGATGGGATTTTTTTTTGAAAATTAGTGGCATTGTTGGTGCTGTCATGGATTGGTCTTTACTAGAGAAGCCAAGGCAAAGTACTCTTAAAGGGGCAGAAATCTATGAAACTGGCGGGCTTGAACACTTCCTGAGCCATCTTGATGACGGCTGCACTCTCATAGGGAAGAAATCTCATATAAAAATTAATCTGAAATCCAGGTTGCTCTGGAGGAGCACCAGGGGCTTCTAAGCACCTCCTGTGAGTGTGTGAGGTGGTGTCTTATGTCCCAAAGCGGACAAAGCAACTGGAGGTATTAGAGATTCTATCAGAACCAGCTTAGGCGCGCTTTGCAGGAGCTTAAAAACGCCAGGAGGTGGTGCATCGCCACCTCATGTGGGGGCAGCAGGCATCAAACTTGACAATATTTGATAGTCAATATGGAAGAATTAAACAGTTACATTAAATAAAAATTACAAATTTGATAATGACTTTTTCAACCAATGCAACATAGAGATTATTACTAGAAAAATATCTATTACCCTTTTGGCTCAACCCAAGATTATCTTCCAGAAGCCACGTCAGGTCTAGCTGAAGTCAAGCCTTATAAATGTTTTAAAAAAATGAATTTCTTAGGCCAATATAATTTGGGAGAGGGAAAATCTCTAATTTTTGATAGAATTACTATCATCTCTCAAGTAGTTCAACCAAAAATTGGTTAAAGAGGTTCAATGGCTCTAGGAATTGTCGGATAATACTGAAAAACGTTCATCTCTTTTTAGGGGTTGCTAAAACCTTAGTCTATCTACTGGAAAAGAATTAACCTTCTACTGGGGTTAAATACAACAACATTACTTTGGTAATACGCCAAACTCTTACCCTTTCCTCTTTTCCTGTTCAATTTTACTTTACAAACTCTCTTTTGCTATCCACTGAAGCTAATATATTGCTAAAGGGACCATTCTTCCTTAACATGACGAAAATCTGGTAGGCCATTTCATTGCTTATAATAAGACTATGACTAAAGCCAAACATTTTACAGTAACTTTTAATGTGATTTCCTATCTGTACTGATGGCAGTCAAACATACCTTACTTTATTTATATAGGACTCATTTTACTATTATCACTGATATCACTTCCCTTGAATGGCCACTGAAAAAGAGAAATCCTATTTTTTTCCTAGAATGATGGGTCCTCAGGGTGAAATATTATGGCCTTTATATAGTACATCATCTGGGTCTATACATCAAACCTCTGATTATTTATTCCATATACCTATCTTACATTAACTGAACCTGAAAATAGTCTTTGCAGACTTATTAGAGAACCTGAGTTAGGGAATGATGTTGCATTCACTATAAATATGGAGTTATAAAAGAGATCAACAAAAATCAAAATTAGGTATGAGCACCTTTTTGAACTATTTTAACCTGCCATCTTTAATAATTTTGTGGGATGTTTAATGGTGTTTTTGCCCTCAGAAAGCCAACAAGATGATAAGAAAGTTAGACTTAGTATGTTGTTATTAGAGATTTGACATAGGTCAACAATTCAAGCCCAACTTTAAGAAATTCAGCCTGTACAAAAATTAAGATGTAATGCTGGTGAAGAAAAATTTTCTGTTTTTTCTAAATCATATTAAATACTAGTCTTAGAAAAATAGAACTACTTTTTTAGGAGAAGAAATTGATAAGGGTAATTAGGAATATACATACTAAATTAGAATATGGAAAGATTTGTATCAATAATAAAAGTTCGCCCTTTGTAAACATATTAAGTTATTATCATACAAGGATTATGCTATCAATTCTGTCCCCTATATATCAAGAAAAGAATAATCAAAAATCTAGGAATTATAATGTAAGAGATTTGCCATATGCGGAATGTGATATCAGTGCCAATATAATAGATTATGCTGATAGGTTACTCAATAGGAAGTAGGGCTCAGTATGAATTTAGATCATTATAGATGGACTATTGAGAAAACTTCTCATCCAGGGTTGACAAACTATAGAAAGACCAATCACCTGAAAGTCCATATAAGGAGTTCTATAACTGAATGGTATGCAAATGTTTTGCATAGTCCAATCCAATTTACTATATTAAACGATATTCTCATAATTATTGTTTAAAATAGTAAATCTATAAATCCACCACTCAATATTACATTGGATATTCAGATCATTATATAACCCCTTCAAGTAAAGTGGAACTATGACTTTTCAGAAATCTAATGTGGACTTAGTTGAAAGCCCCTGTCATTTTTAAGGATTTACTAACTTATTAATTAATATTTTGTGTCAGACAATTGCCCTCTTGGCTTTGAGAGAAGAATGTTTTGGGAAAAAATAGTCCAGAATTTGTATATAAAAATCACCTGACTCTTGGCAAAACAATTCAACTTTGAGTAGTTTTAACACTCCTAGCCTTCCATTGACCAAGGCATATTGCATCGCCCTTGTCTCTTCCAACCCTTAGCTAAATGTCCCACCCAAGTTGGAGGTGCGCCAAGCACCAGCGCCAATTCCATGCTTTTTACTATTAAAGAACCACCCCTTTTTATAGGCTTGATGGAGGTCAGAAGGGGAGAAATTCTAACCACCAATTGTGAGCCAAAGCCAGTGGAGATTGACCACAAGAATATAAAATTTAAAATTAATGATTGGGTGCATTATATTAATTCTTTGCCCCATAGTTCTATCCTACCTGCGGTGAACCAATCTTATTGGGTCAAGCCCAGATGAGGTGAGGAGAATTTATGAAGTGCTGTTTGTTTGAATTGTTAAAACATCTAAGTCTCAACACCCCTCCTATACCAATTTTAATTTTAGTTCTACTATTAGCCTTTAGGGTCCTTAAATATTAGGGAAGGCATCTAATAAAAAGTATCATTTATCACATCCAAGAAATGACTAGGTAATAATTATAATATTTAATTATTAGTTTAAAATAGTGTAAGTCCGCCATATTAATTGACAAAATTATACAAACAAATCTTTTGTCAATTCCTGCTGCATATTGGCTCCATTAAACATTTCTTAGTTGGATTACCACATCCTGTTTCGATAATTGGGAAGAAATCCAGCTAATATATCTTTTACTTTGCCAAGTATCTTACGGTATTCCTAACCTTTCTGAAGCTCACAACGCCTCGATTCAATATCCAAATCTTCTGGTCTTCTCTATGTTTATTATTCCTAGTACTTCTAAATTTCGCAGATGCAAGTAAATATACAAGCTTTCCTAACGCTTGTCAACACTCTTATTAAAACTTGATACTTCTTTAGTGTCAGATTCTGGTAATTGACTCGAAAATAAACCCTTCAACCACCATCATATTGAGGTGATTATCCTCCCAATGCTCGAGCTATTACCTTAATTCTCACATCAAACCTATTGCAACTACACAGCTCAGACTAAAATCTCAACGTCAATTCAATCAATTACTTTATAAAAAAATTAGGCCGAATAGGCCTGCACATTATGGCCAATTATCACTGCACTAAATCTTGGCAATCAACCCTGATTATCAGGAACAATATCAAGCATTTAGTATACAAAATCATTTAGGACTGACTGGAGTTAATGTTTAAAAATGACATGGACAATCAGATGAACAATAATGCAATTAATTTTCTGCCCTAGGGAGAAATTTGTATGTTAATCCTCATAATTGGCATGGTAGCGCTTGCACATGGACTGCCCAAAAGGGAGTACCTAGTGCTATTGAAAGAGAGGCCTTCAGACGTCCCAATTAGGGGTAAATAATTACTTCATCGATAAAAAAATTCACAGAAGATGTGTTTTGTCAGCAATATGATGAAACTCAAATCAAGAAGTTCCTAGGATAAGTTTGCATATTTTTATTGCACTTTTTGCCCCTGAAATCATCCCAATTATGAGTTTATTTTGCCACCAATGAACAAAGCAATAGGTCATAATTGCATCAGTTCAAGGGCCAAACTGAGGTGGAAAATGTTCTGTTGAAATTGTGTGCTTTATTGTGGCCATGAGATGCTCTAGAGGTATAAATACCAGAGCCTGGCCTAATGACTGATCATCAAATAAATACCATATAATAAAGGATATGTGTATTTTATCTCTTTCCTGGTCTTTATCAGAATCCTAACTTTTGAGAAGTGTCAAAAAGCTGAAAATGACAAATCCACAGCTTGTATCAAAACCTGCCTCAGAAGAAGTTCCCAATTACATTGGGAAAATCAAGCCCAAAATTGACCAGAAAAGTTGGGGCTATTCGAATACATCTAGTAAGATTCCAAACAGTGAGAATACCATAAGCCACTGGCAATATTGAGGATCAACTTATGGAACTACATCCCAATTAAGTGTGCAGGATATTAATTATCAAGCAAGAAATCCTAAGAAGTTCACAAATGATGCTCACTCAAAACCAGTGACACACTCCAAAATGGATTCCCATAACCAGTTCCTGGAAGATTTTGCCGATGAGAAAGTGACAATGAGATAGAAACCAGCAACAAGGAAATCTCAGATTATTTTATTACCAGCCACCAAGGCTCTGAAAAAGGGTACCTCCTACACCTGCATCTTATCACAGTGGGGGGAGCTCATGAAGATATAACCAGCTCAATTGATTTTACATCTGAAAGCATATAAGCTATGGCAGAAACCATATATCAGGGTTTTAGGATTGGCACTTCACAGATTGATCCCTCCTTTGGCCTGTTCTACTACCTTTAGGATCAGGCGCTCAAGATGGAGATATACATGAAGTACCCCAATGCAACTATGGCATCTCTTGCTAAACGTCTCACAGACAGTCAAGAAACTAAAGAATTCCTGGTTAACTTTGAAACCCTCAAATAAGCATAACTAGTAAATCATTGCTAGATAAAATCTAGAAATCACGGAAATTTACCATGTGCAAGGAGAGGAACGATATTCCTGAAATGCTCTACTGGACAAACTAAATCCCAGTTTTGCTGAAGACCAAAAAGCAATTGTAAATAATACAGGACTTCCCTTAGAAGCTTATGGAAGATTAAATAATCTCTTGAGGAGCTTCTAAACGAAGGAGTCCCAAAGATAGCTAAAGAAGTCTTGCTCATCATGGGTTATTACAAGAATGGGTACAAAGCATGAATAACTGCTGTCAAAAACTGGAAACACATTAAGATTTCCTATTATATCAGTCAGAATGACTTACCATACATGCCACTTTGGGCCAAAGAAATCATCTGGAGATAAATGCAAAGCACAATAACTTTGAGGAAATTCTGTTCAGGCTGAGCTGGATACTGCAAACAAAAGCATCAAAGACCTGGCAGCGAAACTAGAATCATGAATAGGGATGTGGATAATGCCTTGATCAAAGAGAAACTTTCAAAAATTTTGGATGGTTGTGTCAAGATTTCAGGCCAGATTTACTGAAATTACTCAGGAGAATTGGAAACTCAGAATGCAATTATCAACTGCAAATTACCAAGTAAACAGTATAACCAAAGACATTAATAGCAATTAAGCCTTATTCAAAGAGGGGTATGACAACCATAAAAATGAAATTGAATCCCTCAAAAAGCAAAGCTGTTAGTGCTACCCAGCTCTGACAAAATAAAAAATAGGAAAATGCTCTGCTTATTTGGGCGAATTTCAGTTTGGAAAAACAACTAAGGGCTGAATTTAAGCATCAGAATCCATTAGTTTGGAGCAATTTCATGAAATCATATCATTGGAAATTGACACCAATTCAGAAACTAATACCTTGAACATCCATTTTATTCCTAGAGTCCTGGCATCAATCCTGACTCCAGATAGCCCCCAACGGGAAAGAGAGCCAATTATGAGCAATGATACACCAAGAAGTTCAAGAAGAAGTATAACCCCTATGCCTGAAACAGGGCGAGATGACATCATTCTATTGAATTTACCAAATTTCAATAAGGATGGGAACGTTCACTCTTTCCTCAGGATTACTGAAAAGGCTATGAGGGGAGCGTCAGACCATGCAAAATGATCAGCACTGATTAACTCACTTGATGCCCATAGCTGTGACATCATTATGCCCTATTTGGACAACGCTTAGTCATATATAGATGCCAAAATACAGTAACAAAACAGTTTAATGGCCTGAGAATTTAAAAACCCGAAAAAGAGAGCTTTTTAATAAAAGAATCAAGCATAATGAGAATATTAAGGACTTTGAAGACATGTTTTTCCATGAGGAAAAAGTTCTGCGTGGGTGCAATGCAATAGATAAGTTTGACGCTAAGATTGCAATGGAACAAAAACTTTCTCTCTCTAGTTGCAATCACTTTTGCAACAAATTTGATTCAAATCAAGTTTTAGTTTGATAATCTCACCGATGAGTTTAGTTGGCGCCCATGTCAGGGAGCAGTTGGGCAAGTAAGGTAAAGGGCACAGGTGGTGGACCTGCGACATCTACAGTTCACAAATGCCCCGGTGAATCCAGAGGAATAGACAAACTTACCAAAAAGCTGGCAGTAACCATTTCTTCAGAAATTTTAGCTTGGCAAGCGCGATACAACCAGTACACCAATACGCCGCACTCTCAACCACTCTCATCGGTGGAACACAAAGTACAGTTATTTCTGGATGTTCAGCAAACGGCGCTATGGGAAAAGTTTTGTGGGGATATGCACACTCATTTCCTGAACGCTGAGTACATCGCACCTCATTCCAGGCCACAGGGTTGGCTAAATCTTGGTTTTGAGAGCAAGGAGGCAGCGGCTGAAGCTGCAATGGTGCGCGTTGTGATAGACATCCCCGACGGGCAGCAGGTCATCAAAACTAAGCGCACCAGATGGACAAAATCTAACCAAATTTATATTACTTTTAAATTTCTGCCCACTATGGTCAAATGTGCCATACTAGAACAACACCTGAAAGCTGGGCTCACCATATATGGCAAAATACAATCCTTCAATATGCAACGCTTTACTCTGATGCCACACCTGTGCACCAGCAAAGCAATTGCAGTCCTAACCTCAGCCAAGGGGATAGCGCAGAATATAACCCAAATCCTGCACACCACTTATGTCAATATCGAGGGGCATGCCACAAACCCTTTCAGGGTCACCGTGGACAGCGCGCCTCCCATCTGCGCCTTTTGTAACTCATTTGGCCACAAGGCACACACCTGCCCCTCCAAGGAGGGCATCACATACAAGGAAATTCCCTTGGCGGCAATGAACATCGGTGATACCCAATATGAGCTGACCTCAGATACAAAGGCTGCCCTGTGGGGGGCACAGTGTTGCTACTTAATAGTGAACTCAGTGTCCCCTCAGGAGCGGAAGAAGGCCAAACAGGCCCACAAGGCGGCGGCCAAGGTCGCTTCCGCTATCCCACCCTCCCATATCCAGGAGGGCATTGAGACTTTTGTGGTGGAAGCAGCTCAGGAATCTCTTGACCAGACAGATTGGGACGCCCAAGCCAATTTGGCTGCCCAAAATGAAGCCCCAATGGGTGAGTCAATTTCACCCAACCAATGCGCCCAAGTCTCAATTGGAACTGAATCAGTCTCCAACCTCCCAGCCAAAAACTCAAAATCAAGCGTTGGTGCACCAAAAATTCACGCACCACAAAAATCTCATTCAGCAGCGGGGAAACAAAAAGTGAAGGCAAAAGCCAATGTGAACCCGACTGCTAAAGCTACCCATTCTACCAACTACATTGTTGCAAATACCTGAGGCGCCAAAAAGATCTGTGAAGAACAAGAGAAGGTTGAAGGGCTTAGTTGCCCTTCCCCTCGCACCTAAGGTGCATTGGGGGGAGCCTTTACTTTAGGGACGTTGAACATTGCTGGACTCAAGGCCTCACCGTCCCAGGCTAGGAAACTGAGTTTTTTACAACATAATCTACCCGTGGATATCCTGCCATCCAGGAGTCCCACTGTCCGCGCAGTTCTGAGGAAACATGGAAATCCATGCTCTTCCCTTCTATATCCTTCTGGTCTCACTGTGGGAGGCTTATTCAAAAAAACAATTTATTTAAATTTTTATCATCTGAATCCTTCCTTAGTGGCCACATCCTCATTGTCAATTTTTTGTGGGCCATTGTAGTACACGCTATCATCAACATTTACGCCCTGACCTGTGCATGAGAATGTTGGGAATTTTTCTTGTTGGCCAAATCCCTTCCATTACCCTCTGACCCTTTTGTCATTGGCAACATGAACTGTTAGTTAAACCCATCCACTGACCAATGGACCTCCTCATCTTCCCCACCACAGTGACATGTAGAACTACGCGTCCTCAAGGCCACCCTATGTTGATTGACCCTGCCACGTCATGCTCCGCTGCTCAAAAACATGTCACGCCCCCACATCCACAACGGCTAGCTAAGGTCCTTGTTCCGCATCAACCTTATCCTCACACCATTGAAATTTTGTACCCAAATTTCCCATTTTAACATTACAAAAATCAATTTCTCCAATCACAGGCTGGTTTCAATTACCTTACACCTACTCAACCCAGTTGCTTAGGCTCCAGTATGGTGCAAACTTTGCCCGGCCAAACTCATGTCACCAAGATTTTCCTAGTAGATGGAATCCACAACCACGGCTCTGGAGTTTATTGAACCGTTTTGCGCTGATCCATTTTTCCACCTGGTCTGCCTTCAAAGTGGACATAATCCGCCAGGCTCGCCACCTCTACTCCTGATGCTCATGCTCCACCTTGGCAGTCATCTTGCGCACTCTGGCAGAGCTGGCCCACCTGGAGTCCAACGTCCCAGCCACAGGCTACAGCCCTGCTTGGGGTCGCAAATGGGCGGAATTAGCCGCCCACCTCAACGCGCTGGAGTGGCAACACAAGAATCCAATTTATGTTCAGTACAAAGCTAAACACATCACAGCAGTGACATGTGCTCCGCTTACTTTTTTCGAAAATTCTTTGCACCGCGCCAGAACATGGCCTGCACACAGATGTGATGGCCAGACAATTCTGTAGCGGATACGCCAGCTGAAGTAGCAATCAAGATACAAAACTATTACTCCAAATTCTGCCAATCTGAACCAATTCTGCCAGCCAAAATGGCGAATTTTCTCGATAGTGCACACATCTGCACCAATTCCTGATTCCTGGAGTTAATGAATTTGATTACTCCAGATGAACTCTGGTCCGCCATCCATGGTGCACCAAATAGGAAAAGCCCTGGCCCTGATGGCATTTCTTACAAGTTTTATATGAAGTACTTTAGATATATATCCCCATTATTGCTTGCCTCTCTTAACCAGAGCCTTCTGGAGACGCGCCTCCTGCCTGGAGGGCATGAGGCCTACACCATTACACTGTTTAAAAGAGGTGATAAGCAAAACTTTTCTTTCTCGTTGAAAACACTTTTGCAACCCATTCAATTCAAGACTAAATCTAGTTTGATAATCTCATAGAGGGGATTAGTCTGCGCCCATGTCTGGGAGCAGTTGAGCAAGCAAGGCAAGAGGAGCAGGCGGAAGGCCCGCGGCCTCTAACATACAAAAACGCCCCGGAGAATCTGGCAGAATAGAAAAAAATCAAAAAAAACTGGCGGTCACAATTTCCCCAGAGATACTCGCGTGGCAAGCACGATGCAACCAGTACATCAACACGCCACATTCCCAGCCACTTTCGTCGGTGGAATTCAGAGTCCGTGTGTATCTGGACATCCAAAAAACGGCCCTATGGGAAAAATTTTGTGAAGATGTACACAAAATTTTTCTGACCGCGGTTTACGTTACACCTCACTCCATGTCACACAGTTGGCTGGACCTAGGTTTTGAAAGCAAAATAGCAGTAGACGAGGCTGCAGCGGTGCGCATAGTGGTTGACCTCCCCAAAGGCAATGGGTCGTTGAAACTAAATGCACCAGATGGACAAAATCAAACCAAATTTTCCTCACGTTTGACTTTTTGCCTACTACGGTAAAACGTGACATTTTGGAGCAACACCTGAAAGATGGTCTCGCTATATATGGCGAAATACAATCTTTCAAAATGCAACGTTTCACGCTGATGCCACACCTGTGCACCGGCAAAGCCATCGCAGTTCTGACCCCAACTGAGGAGATTGCAAAGGACCTAACCTAGATCCCGCACTCCACCTTTATTGACATCGCAGGGTTCACCACCCACCCATTCCAGGTAACCGAGGACAACGCGCCCCCCATTTGCACCCACTGTGACGCGTTCATCCATAAGGCACACGTGTGCCCCATCAAAGAGGGCGTCACATTCCAAGAGCACCCCTCGGCGGCCATGGCCAGTGGAGAGGCGCACTACGAACCAACCGCAAGCACCAAGGAGGCTTTCCCGTGGGGAGCACAAGGCTGCTACCTATTGGTAAAGCCCATCTCCCCGCAGGAGCAGAAGAAGGCCAAGCAGGCCCATAGGACCGCGGCCAAGGAAGCGGCCAAGGTCACCACCACCATCCCACACTCACAACGCCAGGAGGACATGGAGACCTTTGCAGCAGAAGCAACTCGGGAATCCATCACCCAATCAGATTGGGAGGCCCATGCTGAATGGGCCGCTCAATCCAAGGATCCAATGGGAGATTCGATCTCACCCAATTGCTGCACCCAAGCCCCGGTCAAAACTGACTTGGGACCTATCCTAACCAAAAAAATTTTTTTTGCCCCACTCAATGGTGCACCAAACTTATCCGCACCACAAAAAATTCATCTGATATCAGGAAAACAAAAAGCAAAGGCCAAAGCCAATGCGACTCTTTCCGCAAAAATTAACAAAAACCCCGATAGCGTTGCTGCTAATACCCGCACTGCTGTGAAAGCCTGTATGGACCTGGAAGAGGCTGGTGGGCCAGGGGGCCCACCCCCTCGCACCTAAGGTGCGAAGGGGGAAACCTTCACTCTAGGGATGCTGAATATCGCTGGACTCAAGGCCTCCCTGTCCCGGGCTAGGAAACTGAGTTTTTTACAAAACAATTTACCCATGGATATCCTGGCCATCCAGGAAACCCACTGTCCACGAGGTTCCGAGGAAGCTTGGAAAACAATGCTCCTACCATCCCTATCCTTTTTGGTCAAAGCACTGTGGGGTGCTAATTTGGAGAAACAATTTTTTCAAATTTACATCTTCAGAAACATTCCTAAATGACCAAGTGCTCATTGTCACCTTCTCATGGGCCAATGTTGCACACACAATCATCAACATTTATGCCCCAAACGGTGCACAAGAGCGTCAGGAATTTTTCTCATCGGTCAAATCCCTCCCGCTACCCCCAATTCTTTCCTAATCAGTGACATGAACTGTTGGCTAACCTCACCAACGGACCGGTGGCTGCCCTCACCCCACGCCCCACAGGGTCACATAGAACTACGCATTCTAAAAGCCACCCTTGGGTTAATGGATGCGCTGCCGTGACATGCCCACTGCTCAAAAATATGATGTGTCCCCACATCCACAACGGCCAATTAAGGTCCATGACCCACATCGACCTTATTTTAGTGCCGGCGAAATTCCAACCCCACATCTCCCACTTCAAAACAACAAAAATGGAATTCTCCGACCACCGACTGGTCTCAATAACATACCACTTACCTGTCACAGTTGCAAAGGCCCCACATTGGTGCAAACTCTGCCCCCAGAGCTTGCGTCTCCAGGATTTTCCATGTGGGTGGAAGAGGCAACTTTGGCAAAATTGTTTGTTGCACCGTTCTGCGTGGACCCTATTTCCACATGGGTAACTTTCAAAGAAGACACCATCTGCCACTATCACCATCTCTCATCCAGACGCTCATGAGCCACATCGGTGGTTATATCGCGCGTGCTGGCAGAATTGGCCCACTTGGAGTCCAACATTCCAGCCTCAGGATATAGCCCTGCATGGGGCCAGAAGTGGCGGAGGCAGCAGCCCACCTCAACGCACTTGAAAGGCAACACAAACATTGGGTTTGTGTCCAATACAGGGCCACATGCATCACTAAAGGTGACAAGTGCACCGCATACTTCTTCAAAAAATTTTTGCACCACGCCAGAGCGTGGCCTGCACACAGGTGTGAAGATCGGATAATTCTATTGTGGACACACCGGCTGAAGTGGCAATCAAAATGCAAAGATATTACTCCGAGTTATACCGAGCTGAACCAATTCAGCTGGCCGAAATGGCGGAATTTCTCATCAGAGCTCATGTCCGCACTGTTTTCTGATACCCAGCTTTAATGAATTTAATTACTCCAAACGAATTATGGACTACTATTCACAGTGCGCCAAACCGAAAATGCCCAGGCCCAGATGGCATTCCATATGAGTTCTACAAAAATTAAAAATATATATCCCCATTGCTGCTAGCCTCACTCAACCAAAGCCTGTTGGAAATGCGCCTCCTACCAGGAGGACATGAGGCCTTTTACGGTCACACTCTTCAAGAAAGGTGATAAGCTTAACTTAGCCAACTGGCGCCCCATTTCCCTAACAAACACAGACACCAAAAATTTAACAAAAATCATGGATAACCATTTAGGGACTGTAGCATCTGCCACCATCTCTCCAGAACAATTAGGTTTCATCCCCAGAAGGTCGATTTGGGATAACGTGCACTCTGTGGCTAATGTGTGTCAGTCCACAGCCTCTGGGGCACTTGTATTCTTGGACCAACAAAAGGCCTATGATAGAGTAAACTGGGAATACCTTAGCGCCTGCCTCCAACAGTTCCGCCTACCTCCCCGCTTCATTAATTAGGTGATGCTGCTCACGGAATCTGTAACAATGGCAGTGCGCGGCCCAGGTTTCCTAACGGAAGTAGTCTACCCTCAAAGGGGCCTGCGACAAAGGGACCCCCTGAGCCCACTCTTATACAACTTCAGCCTTGACCCACTACTGCGAAATGTGAATGCCCAACTCACTGGGGTCCATGTGCCAGGCCAAACCCCAGTCAAGATGATGGCATTTGCAGATGATTGCGTGGTGGGGGTGTCTAATAACAAAGATGCACGCGCGCTTGAAGCCCTCATCCAGGAATATTCCTGGGTAAGCAACGCGGCACTGAACGCCTCCAAAACCAAAATCATCCTCCTTGGTCAGTTTTAGAACTGCTGGGCCCCAGCAAGTAGTACCCCCCGGCCCATCTGCTCACCCACGTCCACGCCTTACTAACTCAAAATACACCGCTCCCTGGTGCTCCCCCTTTGTGCCATGACCTACCATAGGACCAGTACGCCATCTGGGCGTGTGGTTGGAGGCAGGTGGATACACGTCAGCAGTAATGGAGTGCCATATACTGGACAACGTGACAGAAGCGAATCGCCTCTCTCAGAGCCCACCCTACTACCCTCACTGGCAGGGTTGTTCTTGCCAACTCTATGCTCCTATCCAAAGTCTGGTTCCGGAGCCCACGCCATCCCCTTCCCCAAGCTTCTTCAAATCCCTGTATGCTTTGCTACAAGGTTGGCTTTGGTCAGGCCGCCCTCCACCAGTACGGCTAGAGGTCATGTTTGGCCCTCATCATCATGGTGGCATGGGCCTACTTGACTTCAAAGCCCATGCCGCCAAGATCCTGGGCACCTGGATTGCGGCCGTCACTGCTCCTACACTCCCATCCCAACACTGGTCCCGCGCGGCCCGCTCCAACTTCTCCTGAGCCTTGGGCCTCAACAATCCATCAAACCCCCACTCCCTGATGAAGTACCTCGCATCACACACATCAGCCACTGGTTTTCACGGGACCAAAACCCACTACAAACGAATCCTACTCTCCATGCGAAGCGCAGAGTGGAGAATTCATATTAGTGGACATACAACCCGAAGAGGCCGCCCCTCTCCTCAGTTCACACAAGAGGTTCAGGGGCTACCCATCCATGATGGCGTGATCCCCATTCGACCCCAAGTCCTATCCAGGGTGGACTACCTGGACATGATGGACATCCCTTATTCCACTGAGACCCAAAAGACTATCTGGAAATACGCACACCATCCTCTGTTGCAGCCTCAAGTCCGCTCCCATGTGTGGCGCTGCCTGAGGCAGGTGTATCGTACAGCTGAGCGCTCTAATGCTTTACACTCATCCTGTGTCGTGTGTGTGCCAGTATGGAACGCTGTTTCACCGCCTGGAGAAGTGCCCCACCTCTAAAGTAATATGGCGCGAAGTCCAACGTCTGCTAGGCCAGGATCAAACACATCCCTTCAGTCTGTCAAGAGATATGTTTGCTTCATCAATGGCCTCCCCCCTCCCACCCTCCCTTCGTGCTCTGGTGGTTGCAATCGCCATGTGGACTATCCACACGATTGTCTTGGATGCCATCACTGGATCCATCCCCACCCTCCCTGAAGCTGTCCACAGATTCCGTTCTCATTTGGTGGATCACTTTCAAGCGTGGATGTTTGGATATCTCCCACCACGTCACCGACAGCTGGTCTCCTCCTGGTTCCCAGTCTGGTTCATCAAATCAGACCCCTTCCTCCACACGTGCTCAATAGTGGCTACGCCCCCTACACACGTTCCCTCCCCCTTCCCATAAGTGGCGTTCCCGCTGGCAACAAGAGATAGCATCGCTTCTCTGGGGTGCCTCCCCCCTTCGTACTAAGCTTTGTCTCGTCTGAGTCATATTTGGAAGTGTCCGTCCCATGGTCGGCCTTCCCCACAATAAATTTTAAATTTAAATTTAAAAAAAGAGTGATAAGCTAGAATTAGCCAACTGGCGCCTCATCTCTCTAACCAACACTGATACTAAAATTTTTACTAAAATCATGGCTAACCGTCTAGGGATGTTGCCTCTGCTATCATCTCCCCAAAGCAATTCAGTTTCATACCCAGGAGGTCGATTTAGGACAACGTGCACACTGTGGCCAACGCCGTTCAGTCCACGACCTCTTATGCACTTGTATTTTTATACCAACAGAAGGCCTATGATAGAGTAAACTGGGAATACCTCAGGGCCTACTTCCCAAACCGGCAGGGTTGTAGGCCTAGCCACTCTATGCTCCTCTCCAAAAGTTTAGTTTGTCCCAGGCCTCGCCTTCTCCCCATGTTTCTTCACTGGCTATTCTTCTGCCTGCCCACCACCAGTCCTCTGCCTGGGCCCTCGCCATAGTGGAGTCATGGGCCTGCTCAACAATGAGGGCTCACACTGAAAGATCCTGGGCACATGGATCGCTGCTGTTACCTCTTTGAGAAATATCTGGCTTCCCATCCTTTGGCTGCAGGTCCCCATGGTACTGCACCCCACTTCAAACGAATCCTCCTCTCCATGCGGAGTGCTGAGTGGAGAATTCGTATTTGTGGGAACACTGCTCAGAGGGGCTCCCCTTTCCTTGGTTCACAAAGGAAGTACAGGGACTACCCATTCTGGACAGCTTGATACCCTCAAGGCCGCATACCTTATCCAGGGTGGACTACCTGGACTTGATGGACATCCCTTATCCCTTGATACTAAGAAAACAATTTGGAAATATGCCCACCACCCTCTTATGCAGCTTCATATCCGTTCCCATATGTGGTGCTGCTTGAGGCGGATGTACTGTACTGCTGAGCGCTCTAACGCTTTACACACTCATCCTGTGTCATGTGTGGCCAGTATGGAACGCTGTTTCACCGCCTGGAAAAGTGCCCTACATCTAAAGCGATATGGCGTGAGGTGCAACGTCTGCTTTGCCAGGATCAGGCAAATCCCTTCAGTTTGTCTAGGGATATGTTTTCTTTATCCATTGTCTCCCCTCTTCCACCCTCCCCTCCATGCTTTGGTGGTCACAATCGCCATGTGGACTATCCACACGATTGTCTTGAATGCCATCGCAGGCTTACCCCACCCTCCCAAAAGCTATCCACTAATTCCGGGTGCACTTAGAGGACCACTTTCAAGTGTGGATGTTTGGCTACCTCTCACCACATCGACATCAGTTGATCTCCTCATGGTTCCCAGTTTCATTCATCAACTCTGACCCCTTCCTCCACACGTGCTCAATCATGGCTTAGGCCCCTTTACACGTTCCCCCTCCTCCCAGTAGTGGCGTTCCCGCTGGCTACAGGAGACAGCATTAGCTTCTCTGGGGTGCCCCCCTGTCACTACATTTCATTTTCTTCGTGTCTTATCAGAAGTGTTTATCCCCTGGTCGGCCTTCCCCAAAATAAATTAAAGGTTGCAATGGAACACAAAGTTTTGCCCTTCCACAAACTGCACAATGTCATGATACCTGCATTCAGTTGAAGACTGGAAGTCCAAGATTACCAATTACTTAAGAAGCTGTTCCCATAATTTCAAAACCCTAATCAGCCCAAGTATCAGCAAAAATACCAATTTTTGGGCCCAAAATACAACACTATGTCCAACCATGGGAAAAATTTCTGAACTGCAAATTAAAAATTTGAGCAAAAGCAGCAAAAGAGCTTATTACATGCACCAACTATGGTCAAATGGGGCATTCTTTGTAACCAATGCTACAGACGGTCCAACAAAAAGCCTGGGGTCAACGTTGCTCTAGAAATCAACTTTGTCAGTGAGACGGGAAAAGAGCAGGTGGAGTAGAGGTGGAATGCTCTAACTCCACCGATGTTCATGCTATTCCACCTGATCCTAGAGAGCTCTTTAGGGCCAAAGATGTTGCTGAAGATAACCTCCACCATATCGTGGCTATTGATGTCATGATGGTCACTACTCGGGCCACAGCAAAAACAACTAAACCTTTGAAATTACCAAAGAAGCCCGAGCATAGGTATCAGAACCTTATGCAAAACATATTATTGATCAGGGTTTAGACCTTCAACCCAGATTTTCAACTGGCCTACCTAAGCTTAACAACGTTCAAGTAGCTATTCCCATGAAGGTCTTAGCAGATAAATTCCCAGATGATAACTTCTCAAGCTAGATTATACACCTGGAATTGGGCAGCAATCACATCATTCATACAATAGATACTCCTGAAAACTACTCTGAATGTACTTATGTGAACATAGCAGTAAACAAGGTGCAAGTTCGGGCCATTGTTGATAGTGGCACTAATATCAGTATAGTCAGTACAAAGTTGGTTAGAAAACTGAAAATTGCACCCGATGTTGCCCACTGTCAGGAATATGGAACCGCTGGAGCACATACAACTAAATCTCTGGGCGCCTACAGTACCCTACCACTCAGATTTAGATCCATTGTAGTAACAGTACCAGCCATAGTGTTGCCAAATACAAACTATGATATCCTAATTGGGACTGATTTCCTAAGAAGATATGAAATTGTTACCAATCATAAGGATGATACTCTTACCATTCTTGGCAGACTATTCCACTTTACTATAACCGTGATAAGGCAGTTGAAATAAAAAGAAACCCAGACTATTCATATATCTAGCCTACAAAGATGGAGTCATCCTGATTGAGTATTCCAAAGCTCGGTCAAAGATAAAACCACTACCCACACATATTGATGAGTCAAATGGCAAACCACTTTGATCAATTCAGACCATTACTATACCATCCAGAGAACAAGTAATTGTCCCGACGGGACTAACAATTAATATCCTGGAAGGACTTTATGGTGAAGTATATCAACCATGGTCTAAATCTCAATGAAAACCAAATATTGCCCCTGGTATTATCATTCCAGGCCACGGAGAAATGCATATCTTATGTGAAAACCTGCAAAATCAGCCTATCTCCATCAGGCGACATCAAACAATCGCTTTTCTGCATCAGTTCCCTACCACAGAAATTCACTCATCTCATGAGTTTAGAACTTTTGTCAAATTAGGGCTCCCCAAAGATGACCAACTCAGCATAAATAATGTTGTCCCTATGTCCAATTTAAGCAACCTGACCAACTCTGAGAAAGGCCAAGCTCAGGGGTTATTATCTAAATATTAGGAAATATTTGCACAAGACAATTTTGACTTGGGATGTGCTAATGGTGTCACCCACAAAATTGATAATGGATATTATAAACTTATTTGATTACGCCTGATTAGATGCTCAAAATCATCATAGGAATCAGTATCCAAGGAAATTAAGATACTCCTCGATATGGCATGCTAATCTCTTCAAAAAGTCCATGGGCAGCACCAATTTTAATAGTGAAGAAGAAGGATGAAGCAACTTAGTAGTCATTGACTATCGGAAGTTAACATCATAAAGAAGGACTCTTACCCACTGCCATGTATAGATGACGCCTTGGATAGGCTAGGGGGAGTGAAGTTCTTCTCAGCAATGGATCTTATCAGCGGATATTGTCAGATAGATCTTCCTAAAGAGGAGCGAGAAATGTGCAATTATAATTCAAGAGGGCCTATTCCAGCTGAAGAGAATGCCTCAAGGGCTCTGCAACGCTCCGGCCACATTCTAATGGGCAATGGACACAATCCTGGGAGATTTGAAATTGTCATGTGTACTAGTGTACCTTGATGATATCAACGTTTTCAGCCGCACTTTTGAAGACCACATGGAACACTTAGAGGAGGTGTTCAAAAGGCTAGCTGCTGCAAACTTAAAAAACAAGCCCAGAAAATGTCAGTTTTTCAAAGACCAACTGGAATACCTTGGATTTGTGATTGATTAAGTGGATCTTTGGCCCCAACCCTCTAAGTTGGATGCTATCTCTAAAATGAAACAGCATGATTCCAAGCGCAATATTCAAGTATTCCTAGGCATGATTGGGTACTATTGCCAATTTATCACTGACTTAGCACAACTTGGAGAGCCACTTTTAAATCTGCTTACTGATAAGGTCCCATTCAACTGGACTCCAACTTGTCAGGATGCGTTTGAGCAACTATGATTAGCCCTATTAAGCACGCCTGTTCTTCAATACCTGGACTTTGATCACAAATTTATCGTTTAAACTGATGCATCCTGAACTGCAGTGGGGACCATGTTATTCCAAGTTGGAGAATATGGTGAAGAACATCCAGTTGTCTTCACTAGTCGGACCTTAAACATTAACAAAAGGAACTACATGGTGTTGGGAATGAGAATGCTTTGCTGTCATATATGCTTGCAAGCAATTCTGGGTCTACCTTCATGGTACTCATTTTAAAATTGTTACCAATCATGCTTCCCTAAGATGTTTGGATAACTTAAGAGAACCTGAGGGACGATTAGCCCTCTGGGAATTAAAGCTTCAAGCCTATGATTACACCATTGAGCATCAAGCTGGGGCAAAACACCAAAATATTGACTATTTATCCCGACTACCCACCATCTCAACACTTAGTTGGGCCGCCAATAAGTTGTTTATGAAAATGATCAGTGTAAAGTATCAGGATGAGCCTGAATCCATACAAAAATATTATCAGATCTATGAAATAATACAACCGTCAAAAACGGGATGCTTTACAATACTGTCAAGGACAAAAAGTTCATTTTTCCAAGACCATTGGCCTGAACAGACCTAATAATGGCAGCGCATAAGGCCATAGGGCATGGTGGATTCAAGAAAATAATAGAGCATCTGAAGCAATTCTATTACTTGGTGTCAATGCATTTTGACATCCAAGAAACACTAAAATGCTGTGCAGAGTGCCAAGGTGAAAAACCGTTCTAAAAAAGCATATCTTAACAGCTTGGTCAGCCTAACTTTGCCTGGCACACTGTATCTATTGACGTTGATAGCCCACTTCCAACAAGCAATATGAAGGCCAAGTACATAATCGTAGCCATTGACCACTTGACCAAATGGGTTGTGGCTAAGGCCATCTTGGAAGCTGGGGTAGCAACCACCGCCAAGTTTGTACTTGAAAACATCATCCACAAACATGGATGTCCCCCAGGTTATTCTGACCAATAACGGAACCAAATTTACTGCCATTGTCCTTGACAAGCCTAACCATATAATGGTAATATGAGGTGTGCTTTATGCTCCCTATTACCCGACTAATGGGACTATTGAGAGCGCAAACAGACCATTGGTGAATATTATCCAGAAAATAACCTCTTCTAAACCATCTAAATGGAGTACTTGTAAGTCCAGGGTCTTAGCCTACAATATCTCCTACCATTCATCAACCAGGATGTCTCCGTTTCAAGTATTATATGGTAGACACCTGGCCCTACCAACACTGCTATATTTGGCTTTAGTGGATCCCAGCAAAAAACTTACCCTCAATACGTTGAGAAGCTTATGGATGCTTTTAATCAAACTACTTGCTCAAGCCTTCAACAACAGTTTTGCCAAGAAAAAGGCCTGACATCAGAAGACTTAAAAAATCACTACCCACTTGCTAAATTCAGAGCTAACAACAAAGTTCTATTTTGCAATACCCACAGATTGGCCAAATGCAAAAGTTTGATTGCATCTGGGTCAGGCCATTTGAAGTGATTGAGAAAACATCTAAGTCATATACAACATCAAGGATATTAGGACTGGCCTTATATACAAACAAGTCCATGCAATGTTCTTATGAAGGTTTAAAGGCGGGCTGATATAGAAAGGAAAAAGTAAAAAAAACACAAAAAGCAAAACCAAAAAACAAAACCAAAAATATTCATATTATAGTCCTATTCTAATTAATATTTTAGTTCACTCTTAAGGTTGGGGAGAAGATCCAAATTCAGACTCGATGGTTATTTGGGCTGTCATACTTCAGGCTCATTGGCCATTTGGGCTAAAGTTACCAAATAGAAAAACCAAATCCATTCTCATTGGGCGTTCAGGCTGATGAGAAAAGACCAACATAAGCTAATCAGGAATCTTAGGGCTTATGTTTGAGTCAAGAGGAAAGAAATTTCAGATTCTGGTGGTTGACTCAAAATTAAACTTTCTACAACCATTAGTTCTGGGCTGATTACCCTTTCAACGCTTTAACTTAAGCCTATATTATCACCTCAAAGCCTATTACAATTCAGGCCAAATATCTCAATGACACTCTGATCAAGTATTTTTTTTAGTAATAGATGGTCCCAAGCCATCTGATCAAGTATTTTATCAGAGCACTCTGCCTGAATATGCTCACATATTAAGGCTGATTTCCTATGCATAAAATCTTGGCAATTGGTCCTGATTATTGAAACGCAATCAACTTAATTATATAAAAATTATTTGGGGATGACCTGAAGTTAAAGTCTGAAAATCACATGGACTTCAGACAAATAAAAAACGCAATCAATTTCCTGCCTTAGGGCGATATTTATGTCAATCCACATAATTGGAATAATAGCACTTGCATGGACTGCTCAAAAGGAATTACCTAGTGCTATCGAGGAAGAGTCCTACTGACATCCTAATCAGGGTTGCATCATTCACTTCAATTGATGCCAAAATTTCACAAAAGGTGTATTTTGTCAGCATTATGACTAAACTGAAATCCAGAAGCTCCTAGGTCAATTTTACATGCTTTTATCAAAATTTTTGTACCTGAAATCCTCACAAATTTTTAAGAGTATTTGCCACCAATAAACCTAAGAAAAGGTTTCAGTCATATCAATTCAAGGGCTGAACTGAGGTGGTAAAATATCTGTTGAAATTTTGTTTTGAAATGTGGCCAGGAGAGGGAGATGCCAGGAGATGCCCTAGAGGAATAAATACTGGCGACTGGCCTAATGACCATTATCTAATAAATAGCTTATAATAAAAGTTTTATTTATTTAATTTATTGCGAGGAAGGCTAATCATGGGATAGACACTTCTGAATTTGACCTGAAAGAGAAAAAACTTAGTAACAGGGAAGGCATCCCAGAGAAGCGATGCTATCTCTTGTTGCCAGCTGGAATGACACTTATGGGGAGGGGAGGGAATGTGTGAAGGGGCCGTAGCCACAATTGAACACGTGTGGAGGAAAGGGTCTGATTTGATGAACCAAACTGGGAACCAGGAGGAGACCAGCTGTCGGCAACGCGTTGAGAGGTATCCAAACATCCACACCTGAAAGTGGTCCACCAAATGAGACCGGGATCTGTGGACAGCTTCTGGGAGGGTGGGGGTGGAGCCTGCGATGGCATCCAAGACAATCGTGTGGATAGTCCACATGGCGATTACAACCACCAGAGCATGGAGGGAGGGTGGAAGGGGGAGGCCATTGATAAAGCAAACATATCTCTTGACAGACTGTAGGGATGTGTTTGATCCTGGCCCAGCAGACGTTGAACTTCGCGCCATATCACTTTAGAGGTAGGACACTTCTCCAGGCGGTGGACAGTGTTCCATACTGGCCACACACGATGCAGGATGAGTGTAAAGCATTAGAGTGCTAAGCCGTACGGTACACCTGCCTCAGACAGCGCCACATATGGGAACAGATTTGAGGCTGCAACAGAGGATGGTGTGCGTATTTCCAGATAGTTTTTTGGGTCTCAATGGAGTAAGGGATGTCCATCATGTCCAGGTAGTCAACCCTGAATAGGACATGGGGCCGTGTGGGGATCACGCCATCTTGGATGTGTTCCCTGTACTTCTTGTGTGAACTGAGAAGATGGGCGGCCTCTCTGGGCTGTGTGTCCGCTAATACAAATTCTCCACTCAGCGCTCCGCATGGAGAGGAAGATTTGTTTGTAGTGGGTTTTAGTACCGTGAGGACCTGTGGCTGATGTGTGTGAAGTGAGGTATTTAATCAGGGAGTGGGGGTTCGATGGATTGTTGAGGCCCAAAGCGCGGGAGAAGTTGGAGCGGGCCGCGCAGGACCAGTGTTGGGAGGGGAGCGGAGGGGCAGTGACAGCCGCAATCCAGGTGCCCAGGATCTTGGCAGCATGGGCTTTGAAGTCAAGCAGGCCCATGCCACCATGATGATGAGGGCCAAACATGACCTCTAGCTATACTGGTGGTGGGCGGCCTGACCAAAGACATCCTTGCAGCAGGGCATACAAGGATTTGAAAAAGCTTGGGGAGAAGGGGATGGCGTGGACTCCAAACCAGACTTTGGAGAGGAGCATGGAGTTGGCTAAAACAACCCTGCCAGTAAGGGAAGTAGGGTGGGCTCTGAGGGAGGCGATGCGCTTTGTCACGTTGTCTAGAATACGACTCTCCATTACTGCTGATGCGTACCCACCTGCCTCTACCCACATGCCCAGATGGCGGACCGGCCCTATGATAGGGCGTGGCATTAAGGGGAGCACCAGTGGGGCGGTGTGGGGTGAGCTGGGAGGGCGAGCACATGTGCGAGCAGATGGGCCAGGCTGGGAACTGGTTGCTTGGGCCCAGCAGGTTTGATACCGACCAAGGAGGATGATTTTGGTTTTGGAAGCGTTCAGTGCAGCGTTGCTTACCCGGGAATACTCCTGGATGAGAGCTTCAAGTGCGCGTGCATCTTTATTACTAGACACCCCAACCACACAGTCATCTGCAAACACCATCATCTTGACTGGGGCTTGGCCTGGTACATGGACTCCAGTGAGGTGGGAATTCACGTTTTGAAGTAGTGGGTCAAGGCTGAAGTTGTATAAGAGTGGGCTAAGGGGGTCCCCTTGTCGCAAGCCCCTTTGAGGGCGGACTACTTCCGTTAGGAAGCCTGGGCCACGTACTGCCATTGTTGCAGATTCCGTGAGAAGCATCACCCTGTTGATGAACCGAGGGGGTAAGCGGAATTGATGGAGGCAGGCCCTGAGGTATTCCTAGTTTAATCTATCATAGGCCTTCTGTTGGTCCAATAATACAAGTGCCCCAGAGGCTGTAGACTGGCATGCGTTAGCCACAGAGTGCACGTTGTCCCTAATTGACCTTCTGGGTATGAAACTGAATTGTTTTGGGGAGATGGTGACACATGCTACAGTCCCTAAACGGTTAGCCATGATTTTTGCTAAAATTTTTGTATCCGTGTTAGTTAAAGTAATGAGGCGCCAGTTGGCTAATTCTAGTTTGTCCCCTTTCTTGAAGAGTGTGAAGGTGAAGGCCTCTTGTCCTCCTGGTAGGAGGCACGTTTCCAGAAGGCTCTGGTTAAGTGAGGCAAACAGTAGTGGGGATATATATTTGAAGTACTTTTTATAGATTTCATATGGAATGACATCTGGGCCTGGGCATTTCTGGTTTGGTGCACCGCGGATGGCTGTCCATAATTCGTTTGGAGTAATTAAATTGATTATTTTCAGGTATTGGAAAATGGTGCAGATGTGGGTTTGATCGAGAAATTCTGCCACTTCAGCCGGCTGAATTGGATCAGATTGGTATAGCTTGGAGTAATACTTTTGTGTTTCAATTGCCACTTTGGCTGGAATATCCACGATGGAATCATCCAATATTCACACCTGTGTGCAGGCCACGCTCTGGCATGGTGTAAAATTTTTTTTAAAAAAATATGCGGTGCACTTGTCGCCCTCTGTAATGCGTTTGGCCCTGTACTGAACACAAACCCGATTTTTGTGTTGCCTTTTAAGTGCGTTGAGGTGGGTGGCTGCTTCGCCCACTTCCAGCCCAATGCAGGGCTGTACCCTGTGGCTGGGATGATGGACTCCAGGTGTGCCAACTCTGCCAGAGCGCGCGAGATGATGGCCAATATGGCTTGTGAGCATCAGGAGGAGAGTTGGCGAGAGTATCGGATGGTATCCTCTTTGAAAGCTGCCCATGTGGAGATGGGATCAGCGCAAAATGGTGTAACAAACTCTTTTCCCAAAGTTGCTGATTCCACCCAAGTGGAAAATCCTGGCGACACAAGTTAAGGAGGGCGGAGTTTGCACCAATGTGTGGCCTTAGCCACTGTGACAGGTAGGTGGTAGGTTATCAAGATCAGCCAGTGGTTGGAGAATTCGATTTTTGTTGTTTTGAAGTGGGAAATATGGGGTTGGAATTTCGCCGGCGTAAGGATAAGGTCTATGCGGGTCATGGACCTTAATTAGCCGTTGTGGACATGGGGTTGCATCATGTTTTTGAGCAGCAGAGCTTGCCGCAGCAGCACATCCATTAACCCAAGGGTGGCCTTTAGAACGCAAAGTTCTATGTGACCCTGAAGGGTGTGGGAGGAGGAAGGCCAATGGTCCATTGGTGTGTTTAGCCAACAGTTCATATCACCAACTATAAAAGGGTCTGGGGGTAATGGGAGGGATTTGACCAATGAGAAAAATTCCTGACATTCTCGTGAACAGGTTGGGGCGTAGATGTTGATGATAGTGTGTGCCACATCAGCCCACGAGAAAGTGACAATGAGGACTCAGCTATTGAGGAAGGATTCCGACAATAAAAATTTAAATTTTTTTTTCTGAACTAGCACCCCACAGTGCTCTGACCAAAAGGATAGGGATGGGAGGAGCATGGTTTTCCAAGCATCCTCAGAACCTCGTGGACAGTGGGACTCCTGGATGGCCAGGATATCCACGGGTAAATTGTTTATTAAAAACTTAGTTTCCTAGCCTGGGATGGCGAGGCCTTGAGTCCGGCAATATTCAACGTCCCTAAAGTGAAGGTTTCCCCCATTGCACCTTAGGTGTGAGGGGGTGGGCACCTGGGACCACTAGCCTCCTTTAGATCCCCATGGGGCTTCATGGCAGCGCAGGTGTTTGCAGCAACGCTATTGGTAGTTTTGTTGATTTTAGCAGAAAGGTTTACGTTGGCTTTTGCCTTTTGTTTCCCCAACGTTGGACAAATTTTTTGCGGTGCAGATGAGTTTGGTGCACCATTGAGCGGGTCAAAAAATTTATTTAAGTAGGTTTGAGACCAAGTTGGTTTTGACTGGAGCTTGGGTGCAATGATTGGGTGAGATTAAATATTCCATTGGATCCTTGGATTGGGTGGCCCAATTGGCATGGGCTTCCCAATCTGATTCGTTTTTGGATTCCCAAGTTGCTTCCGCCGCAAAGGTTTCAATGTCCTCCTGACGTTGGGAGTGTGGGATAGCAGTGGTGACTTTGGCCGCTTCCTTGGCTGCGGCCCTGCAGACCTGCTTGGCCTTCTTCCGCTCTTTCAGGGAAATAGGTTTTACCAGTAGGTAGCAGCCTTGTGCTCCCCATGGTAAAAGCCTCTTCGGTGCTTGCAGTTGGTTTGTAGTGCGCCTCTCCGCTGGCCATGGCCACCGAGGGGTGCTCTTGGAATGTGATGCCCTCCTTGGTGGGTCATGCAGGTGCCTTATGGCTGAATGTGTCACAGTGGGTGCAGATGGGAGGCGCGCTGTCCACGGTTACTCAGAAAGGGTGGGTGGTATGCCCTTCAATATTGAATTATGTGGAGTGTGGGATCTGGGTTAGGTCCTTCGTGATCTCCTCAGTTGGGGTCAGAACTGTGATGGCTTTGCCGCTGCACAGGTGTGGCATCAGTGTAAAGTGTTGCATTTCAAAAGATTGTATTTCGCCATAAACGGTGAGACCATCTTTCAGGTGTTGCTCCAAAATGGCACGCTTTACCGTAGTAGGCAAAAAGTCAAACGTGAGGAAAATTTGGTTTGATTTTGTCCATCTGGTGTGTTTGGTTTCGATGACCCATTGCCCTTTGGGGAGGTTGATCACTACATGCACTGCAGCAGCTTCGTCTGCTGCCTCCTTGTTTTTGAAACTGAGGTCCAGCCAACCATGTGACATGGAGTGAGGTGCAATGTACTCTGCAGTCAGGAAAAATTTTGTGTACATCTTCACAAAATTTTTCCCATAGGGCCGTTTTTTGATGTCCAGAAACACACGGACTCTGTATTCCACCAATGAGAGTGGTTAAGAGTGCGGCGTGTTGATGTACTAATTTGCATCGCGCTTGCCAAGTTAGGATTCCTGGGAAATAGTGACCGTTTTTTTTGAATTTTTCTATTCTGCCAGTTTCTCTGGGGCGTTTTTGAATGTTTGAGGCCGCGGGCCTACCACCTGCTCCTAATACCTTACTTGCTCAACTGCTCCCTGACATGGGCGCAGACTAATCTCCTCTGTGAGATTATCAAACTAGAATCAGACTTTAATTGAATAAGTTGCAAAAGTGATTGCAATGAGAGAGAAAAGTTAATAAAAGTTTTATTTATTTCATCTCTTTCCTGGTTTTCTCACTGAATCCTTTCTTTGGAGAAAGTGTCACCAAGATGGATGTGCCTAATACACAGTTTGTATATTCACCTGCCTCAGAAGAAGTCACAAACATGAAGGGAAAATTATGCCCAAAATTGCTGGAAGAGTCAAGGCGAATTTAGTAGGCATAGTAAGTTTTTGAACGGTCTGAATACCATAAACTAAAGGCACTATTGAGGATCAATTATCAGAACTTCAGCCCAAATAGGCATGCAGGATAATAAAAAACAAGCGAGAGATCCTCAAAATTTGGCAATACCATTCCCAAGCAAGCACCATTACAACACAACATGTCACGTCCTCATGTACACAATGGGCAGCTGGTGTCTATGTCCATATAGATCATTCTTGCCTCTTTGGTTTTTAACTTCAAAATCTTACACTTTAAAATGGTAATAATAGATTTCTCAGAGCACAGGATGCTCTCAGTGTCATTTAATTTTCTGGGTCTGGTGCCATAGGCACCTAGATGGAGCAAACTTCGCCCAGCCAATCTCATGTTACCCACATTTGCAAGTTAAATGGACACCGCCCCATCAACATAGGAAAAAACTACTTTCTGTTCAGATCCCTTGTCAACCTGGTCAAACTTTAAAACATTCGCAATTTCCCAAGCATGCCACATTTTGTTGCAGCGCTCTCAGGCTGCCTTGGCAGTCATTAAACACGCCTTGGTGGAGGTAAACCACATAGAGAATAATGTCCCCAGGACAGGGTACAGCCCTGTGTGGGGTCATAAATGGGCCAAAGCATTGGCTCATCTTAACGTCCTGATCAGACGACAAAAACATTGCATTTATGTCCAGTTTAAAGAAAAGAATATTACCACAGGCAAAAAATTCTCTGCATATTTTTTTCGCCAATTTTCCACCCCATGCCAAAACTTGGCCTGCAAACTGTAAGGCTTTTAAAAAATCCATTGAAGAAACGCCGGCCAAAGTCTTATAAAGTTTAAATATATTATTCCAAGTTATACAGGGCTGACCCAGTCGATCAAGATAAAATAGATGAATTTTTCTTCAGTGCACACAGTTGCACTGTTTCCAATATCCAGAGCTTGTGAATTTAATAAACTCAAGACAAACTCTGGTATGCCATTCATGGTGCACCACACAGGAAAAGCCCAGGTCTAGATGGGATTACTTACAAGTTTTCAAAAAATTATAATTATTTATCACCTAAGGATAGCCTCATTGAAAAAATGTCTCTTAGAGGCATGTCTCCTCCCAGGGGGACAAGAGGCTTATATGGTAACGTTGTTTATAAAGGGACATAAGCTAGACTTGGCAAACTGGCGCCCTATTACCCTCACTAACACTGATACTGAAATTTTAACAGAAATTATGGCTAACCGCTTAGGGGTCATTGCCTCTAAGGTAAATCACCAGACCAAATTGGCTTTATTACCAAAAGGTTAATTTGAGGTAATATACATACCATGGCTAATGTATGACAATTACAGCTACTGGGGCGCTTGTGTTCTTATATCAACAAAAAGTGTATGACAGGGTAACTGGGAATACTTCAGGGCTGCCTAACAGTTTTACTTCCCCCAACAGTTCATCAGTTGGGCAATGATGATTACTGAATCAGCTACAATGGCAGTAAAAGGACCAGGTTTCCTCACTGATGTGGTGTGCTCTCAGAGGGGCCTTAGCCAAGAGACAATCTGAGCCCACTTTTCATACAGCTTCAGCCTTGACTCACTGTAAAAACCGTGGGGTTTTCACTGGTTCACAGGTTTGCTTAACTACTGACTCTAAAAAAACACAAACTTGCTAATTGTATGAAGACAATTAGCTTAGACAAGTTTGGATAAATGGGTAGATTTGGCCCTACTCTGGCAATATAATAATTCAAGTGACTTCAGCCTCACTCTGGCAAGATATAATTATTTAAGTGACTTTGGCCTCACTCTGGCGTTGACACTTAGACAAGGACTCTCTTCACAAGAAGCAGATAAACTACAAGATATAATAAATATAAATTATAGGTCTAAGGTGTTTATTATTAATAAAATGAGGGATTTTTAGGCGGAAGTATGGGAGGACATGTGTTTAGGGGTATATTGTGTTAACCACAATGGTCTTGGCATGCCTAGCTGACAAAAAAGAGATATTTGTTCAATTTTAGGAAACATTCCAGATAATATGCATAAGGAATAGCGTATTTAAATTGCCAATCATATCAGCTCAGATGTCAACTACCAAACCTGAAGATTTCCAATGAGTAATTACCTATTTTGAGTCAATTTACTCATCTCCGAATTGTCAGCAACAATCTCCAATAAAATTGTAACCGTAATTATCTTTTGATATGATTTAAATTTATTGCGGGGAAGGCTGACCATGGGACAGATACTTCCAAATATGATTCATAAGAGACAAACTCAGTACCAGGGGAGGCACCCCAGAGAAGCGATGCTATCTCTTATTGCCAGCGGGAACGCCACATATGGGGAGGGGGAGGAAACGTGTGAAGGGGCCATAACCACAATTGAGCACGTGTGGAGGAAGGGGTCTGATTTGATGAATCAGACTGGGAAACAGGAGGAGACCAGCTGTTGGTGACGTGGTGGGAGGTATCCAAACATCCACGCTTGAAAGTGGTCCACCAAATGGGACTGGAATCTGTGGACCGCTTCTGGGAGGGTGGGGGTGGAGCCTGCGATGGCATCTAAGACAATCGTGTGGATGGTCCACATGGAGATTGCAACCACCAAAGCATGAAGGGAGGGCAGAAGGGGGAGGCCATTGATAGAGCGAACATATCTCTTGACAGACTGAAGAGATGCGTTTGATCCTGGCCCAGAAGACGTTGAACTTCACGCCATATTACTTTAGAGGTGGGGCACTTCTCCAGGCGGTGAAACAGCGTTCCATACTGGCCACACACGACACAGGATGAGTTTAAAGCGTTAGAGTGCTAAGCCGTACGGTACACCTGCCTCAGGCAGCGCCACATATGGGAAAAGATTTGAGGCTGCAACAGAAGATGGTGTGCGTATTTCCAGATAGTTTTTTGGGTCTCAATGGAGTAAGGGATGTCCATCATATCCAGGTAGTCCACCATGGATAGGACATGGGGCCGTGTGGGGATCACGCCATCTTGGATGTGTTCCCTGTACTTCTTGTGTGAACTGAGGAGATGGGCGGCCTCTCTGGGCTGTGTGTCCGCTAATACAAATTCTCCACTCAGCGCTCCGCATGGAGAGGAGGATTTTTTTGTAGTGGGTTTTAGTACCGTGAGGACCTGTGGCTGATGTGTGTGAAGCGAGGTTTTAATCAGGGAGTGGGGATTCGATGAATTGTTGAGGCCCAAAGCGCGGGAGAAGTTGGAGCGGGCCGCGCAGGACCAGTGTTGGGAGGGGATCATAGGGGCAGTGACAGCCGCAATCCAGGTGCCCAGGATCTTGGCAGCATGGGCTTTGAAGTCAAGCAGGCCCATGCCACCATGATGATGAGGGCCAAACATGACCTCTAGCCATACTGGTGGTGGGCGGCCTGACCAAAGACATCCTTGCAGCAGGGCATACAAGGATTTGAAAAAGCTTGGGGAGAAGGGGATGGCGTGGGCTCCAAACCAGACTTTGGAGAGGAGCATGGAGTTGGCTAAAACAACTCTGCCAGTAAGGGAAGTAGGGTGGGCTCTGAGGGAGGCGATGCGCTTTGTCACGTTGTCTAGAATACGACTCTCCATTACTGCTGATGCGTACCCACCTGCCTCTACCCACATGCCCAGATGGCGGACCGGCCCTATGATAGGGCGTGGCATGAAAGGGAGCACCAGTGGGGCGGTGTGGGGTGAGCTGGGAGGGCGAGCACATGTGCGAGCAGATGGGCCAGGCTGGGCACTGGTTGCTTGGGCCCAGCAGGTTTGATACCGACCAAGGAGGATGATTTTGGTTTTGGAAGCGTTCAGTGCAGCGTTGCTTACCCGGGAATACTCCTGGATGAGAGCTTCAAGTGCGCGTGCATCTTTATTACTAGACACCCCAACCACACAGTCATCTGCAAACACCATCATCTTGACTGGGGCTTGGCCTGGCACATGGACCCCAGTGAATTGGGCATTCATGTATTTGAAGTAGTTGGTCAAGGCTAAAGTTGTATAAGAGTGGGCTGAGGGGGTCCCCTTGTCACAGGCCCCTTTGAAGGTGGACTACTTCCGTTAGGAATCCAGGGCCACGCACTGCCATTGTTGCAAATTCTGTGAGCAGCATTACCCAGTTGATGAAGCGAGGGGGTAGGCGGAATTGATGGAGGCAGGCCCTGAGGTATTCCCAGTTTACTCTATCATAAGCCTTTTGTTGGTCCAAGTGTACAAGTGCCCCAGAGGCTGTGGACTGACATACATTAGCCACAGAGTGCACGTTATCCCAAATTGACCTTCTGGGGATGAAACTGAATTGTTCTGGGGAGATGGTGGCAGATGCTACAGTCCCTAAATGGTTAGCCATGATTTTTGTTAAAATTTTGGTGTCTGTGTTTGTTAGAGAAATGGGGCGCCAGTTGGCTAAGTCTAGCTTATCCCCTTTCTTGAAGAGTGTGACAGTGAAGGCCTCATGTCCTCCTGGTAGGAGGCGCGTTTCCATCAGGCTTTGGTTAAGTGAGGTGAGCAGCAATGGGGATATATATTTGAAATATTTTTTGTAGAACTCATATGGGATGCCATCTGAGCCTGGGCATTTTTGGTTTGGTGCACCGCGAATGGCTGTCCATAATCTGTTCGGAGTAATCAAATTCATTATTTCCTGGTATCAGAAAATGGAGCGGATGTGGGTTTGGTCGAGAAATTCTGCCACTTTGGCTGGCTGAATTGGGTCAGATCGGTACAACTTGGAGTCTTACTGTTGCATTTCGATTGCCACTTCGGCCAGTGTATCCACAATAGAATTATCCGATCTTCACACCTGTGTGCAGGCCACGCTCTAGCGTGGTGTAAAATTTTCTTTAAAAAAATATGCGGTGCACTTGTCGCCCTCTGTAATGCGTTTGTCCCTGTACTGAACACAAACCTGATGTTTGTGTTGCCTTTTGAGTGCGTTGAAGTGGGTGGCTGCTTCGCCCACTTCCAGCCTGATGCAGGGCTGTACCCTGTGGCTGGGATGTTGGACTCCAGGTGTGCCAACTCTGCCAGAGCGCGCGAGATGATGGCCAATGTGGCTTGTGAGCATCAGGAGGAGAGGTGGCGAGAGTGGCGGATGGTATCCTCTTTGAAAGCTTCCCATGTGGAGATGGGATCAGCGCAAAATGGTGTAACAAACTCTTTTCCCAAAGTTGCTGATTCCACCCAAGTGGAAAATCCTGGCGACACAAGTTAAGGAGGGCGGAGTTTGCACCAATGTGGGGCCTTAGCCACTGTGACAGGTAGGTGGTAGGTTATCAAGACCATCCAGTGGTTGGAGAATTCGATTTTTGTTTTTTGAAGTGGGAAATGTGGGGTTGGAATTTCGCCAGCATTAGAATAAGGTCAATGCGGGTCATGGACCTTAATTGGCTGTTGTGGATGTGGGGCTGCATCATGTTTTCGAGCAGCGGGGCATGCCATGGCAGCGCATCCATTAACCTGAGGGTGGCCTTTAGAACGTGTAGTTCTACATGACCCTGGGGGTGTGGGGTGAGGAAGGCCACCAGTCCGTTGGTGTGTTTAGCCAACAGTTAATGTCGCTGACTATGAAGGAGTCTGGGGGTAGCGACAGGGATTTGACCAATGAGATAAATTTTCAACGCTTGCGTGCACCATTTGGGGCATAGATGTTGATGATTGCATGTGCTACATCAGCCTACAAGACGGTGACAATAAGCACTCGGCCATTTAGGAATGTTTCTAAAGAAAATTTTAAAATTATTTTTTTGAATTAGCACCCCACAGTGCATTGACCAAAAGGATAGGGATGGGAGGAGCATTGTTTTCCAAGCTTCCTCGGAACCTCATGGACAGTGGGACTCCTGGATGGCCAGGATATACACGGGTAATTTGTGTTGTAAAAAACTCAGTTTCCTAGCCTGGGATGGGGAGGCCTTGAGTCCTGCGATATTCACCATCCCTAGAGTGAGGGTTTCCCCCATTGCACCTTAGGTGCGAGGGGGTGGGCACCTGGGCCCACCATCCTCTTCTAGATCCCCACGGGCCTTCACAGCAGCACGGGTGTAAGTAGAAACACTATTGGAGTTTGTGTTGATTTTTGCGGAAAGAGTCGCGTTTGCTTTAGCCACCACTTTTTGTTTTCCTGACGTCAGACAAATTTTTTGCGGTGCGGGTGAGTTTGGTGCACCATTGAGTGGGTCAAAAAAAAATTTTTCAGTTGGGATGGGTCCCCTGTCAGTTTCAACCGGAGCTTGGATGCAACAATTGGGTGAGATTGAATCTCCCATCGGATCCTTGGATTGAGTGGCCCGCTCAGCATGGGCTTCCCAATCTGATTGGTTTTTGGATTCCCAAGTTGCTTCTGCCGCGAAGGTCTCCATGTCCTCCTGGCGTTGTGAGTGTGGGATAGCGGTGGTGGCTTTGGCCGCTTCCTTAGCTGTGGCCCTACAGGCCTGCTTGGCCTTCTTCCGCTCTTGCGGGGAGATAGGCTTTACCAGTGGGTAGCAGCCTTGTGCTCCCCACGGGAAGGCCTCCTTGGTGCTTGCGGTTGGTTTCTAGTGCGCCTCTATTCTGGCCATGGCCGCCGAGGGGTGCTCTTGGAATGTGACGCCCTCCTTGATGGGGCATGCATGTGCCTTATGGCCAAATGCATCAAAGTGGGTGCAAATGGGGGGCGCGCTGTCCTCGGTTACCTGGAATGGGTGGGTGGTGTACACTGCGATGTCAATAAAGGTGGAGTGCGGGATCTGGGTTAGGTCCTTTGCGATCTCCTCAGTTGGGGTCAGAACTGCGATGGCTTTGCCGGTGCACAGGTGTGGCATCAGCGTGAAACGTTGCATTTTGAAAGATTGTATTTCGCCATATATGGCGAGACCATCTTTCAGGTGTTGTTCCAAATTGTCACGTTAACCATAGTAGGCAAAAAGTTGAACGTGAGGAAAATTTGGTTTGATTTTGTCCATCTGGTGCGTTTAGTTTTGACGACACATTGCCCTTTGAGGAGGTCAACCACTACGCGCACCGATGCAGCCTTGTCTGCTGCTGTTTTGCTTTTCGAAATCTAGGTCCAGCCAACCACATGACATGGAGTGAGGTGCAACATACACCGCGGTCAGGAAAATCTTGTGTACAACTTCACAAAATTTTTCCCATAAGGCCGTTTTTTGGATGTCCAGAAACATGCGGACTCCAAATTTCACCGAAAAAAGTGGCTGGGAGTGTGGCGTGTTGATGTACTGGTTGCATCGTGCTTGCCATGCGAGTATCTCTAGAGAAATAGTGACCAGCGGTTTCTTAGTATTCTTGTCAATTCCGCCAGATTCTCTGGGGCATTTTTAACGCTGGAGGCCGCGGGCCTTCCACCTGCTCCTCTTACCTTGCTTGCCCAACTGCTCCCTGACATGGGCGCAGACTAATCTCCTCTGTGAGATTATCAAACTAGATTCAGTCTTGAATTGAATAGGTTGCAATAGTGATTGCAACGAGAAAGAAAAGTTGTTATCTTTGGATATTATCCTATGATAATTATGATTAACTGTTTGGTTGATTATTATCACCAACTAGATGACATAATTGAATTGTCATCCAAAGCTTGATCAATAAGCTAACTTAAAATATTCAAACTATCAATATAAATAAATTGAATCATAATCAATCCCAAGCTGGATAATGTGGTCATATAAAATTCCCACACCCACTTCTACTCAGTGTAGATGCACTTCTTACAGGTGTACAAGTGCAAGGCCAAGCACTAGTTAAGATGCTTGCATTCACAGATGCTTGTGTGGTTGGGGTGTCCAGCAACCATGATGCACGCACACTGGAGTCCACAATCTTGGGATACTCCAGGGATAGCAATGAAGCCCTCAACGCATCCAAAACTGAAATCTTTTTTCTTGGTAGATACCAAAAACTCTGGTCCTGGCACCCCTCAATCAGAGGGACTCAGTAGTTCAATCTATTATTAGACTACCCAGGAGACCAACCAAGACTCTCATCTCGTGCCATCTTATGTGACCAGCCCCACTGAGGGCCCAGTGCACCACCTGGGAGTATGGATGGAGGCGGGTGGATACAGCAATTCAATAATGGAACACCACATACTAGCTAATGTAACAAAGCGGATTGTGTCATTAAGGGATTAACAACCTAGCTTATCAGGTAGAAAAGTGCTTAACAACACTATGACTCTGTCAAAAGTAGAGTTTATGGACCATGCCACCGCTTTCTCCTCATCTTTCTTGGAGTCACTATATGCCCTCATACAAGGGTGGCTTTGGATAGCTCAACCTTTCCCTGTGCGACTGAATGTCCTCTATGGTCCACGCCAAAGCGGGGGAATGGGCCTGCTTAGCTACCTGGACCAGGCATCCAGGATTCTGGGTACATGGATTGCTTCAGTAACCAACGCTCACTACCAACACAACATTAGTCATGCATGGCACAATTCAACTTTTCCCACACCATGGGCCTCTGCAACCCCACCCGCCCTAACTCTCTTCCTAAATATATGGCATCCAACCCATCTGCTTCAGGCCCGCATGGGACTCCCACCCATTTTAAAAGGATCCTCCTTAATATGATGAGTGCAGAACTTAGGATCAGTATCAGTGGGCATACTTCGCAGAGGGATAGTCCTACTCCTAAATCAAACAGGAAATACAAGGATGAGCCGTTCTGAACTAAGATACCCAGCAGGTCCCCTACCATAACCAGAGTAGGATATCTGGACATGTTGGATATCACGTGCTCCATAGAAACCCAGAAAGATATCTGAAAGTACACCCACCACAAGTTCAATTCATTGTGTGGCGCTGCCTGAAACGGGTATACCTTACTGAAGAGCGATTCAACGCATCCTATTCTTCATTTGTATTGTGTGACCAATATGGGACTTTAGTCCACTGCCTGGAAGAGTGCTCACCTTCACACTCGATCTGGCGTGAGTTCCATCGCCTCTATTGCCAGGAGCAAACACAGAACTTCAACCTATCTAAGAACATCTTCGCCTTGTGCTTAAATTCTCCTTTACGCACTTCCCTGTGAGCCTTAATGGTGGCAATCAGTATGTGGACCATCCGCACGGTTGTCCTTGATGCCATTTTTGGATCTACTCCCACCCTCCAGGAAGCTGTGAAATATTCCATTCGCACCTTATGGACCACTTCCAAGCCTTGTTCTTTGGATATTTATTAATTCATAATAACAGTTGGTTTCATCCTGGTTCCCAATATGGTTTATCACTTAAGATCCTTTTCTTCATATGTGCTCAATAGTAGCACAAGCCTCTTCTCACAATACCCCTCTTCCTTTAATTTGTCATTCCCGGTGGCAACAGAAGGCAGCTCTATCTCCTCTGGGTTACCTCTCATGTATATAAGTGCTTAGTTATTGTTACATATTAGTAGTGTCCATCCCATAGTCAGCCTTCCCAAATAAATCAATTTAAAATTTTACTTATCAATCTCATCAATGGGAAGTAAATTGCCTTTACAAATTACTTTATGTTTCTTGACTAAGATATCTTGGTTGGTTAGGTTTCATATAGTAAAAATTTTCTTCCCCGTTACTATAACTTTTAGTAACACGATTCTATGCAATTTATCCAAGATTGACAATCAACCAGGAATTATGAGCAAATTTGTCCGCAACAACACCAGTTGGATGAAAGTGGCCAGCCGAAAGGCCCAAAGCCCTCCTAACCCACTGGGGAAAAAGCCCCAGCAGAATGTTGACACAACCTCCCACCAAAAAGGGTGATCACAGCACCACACCTTAAGTTTTGCAATTTCTGCAAAAAATGGGCGCATATACCAAATTAGAACACTCCCAACCCTTGTCTTCTCTTGAGCACGGCCTTAAATTATGGTCAGCGATACTTCCCTTGAATCATGGGAAAAAATGGGGAGGCCTTCTCCATGACTTTCCTAAACACCATCTCAATAAATTATAAAAATTTACATAGAGGATGGGTGGACGTCGGGTTCATGTCCATGGAGTAAACGGCGGAAGCAGCGAAAATCATATTCTCCATAAAAATTAACAATGAAGACTGTACCATCCGCATGGTGCACACATGATGGAATGAGGCAAAAGACCTATTCATTGTATTTGACCAACTTCTGAGCACCGTGCACTGTTATCCTTGAGGATGAGCTCCGCTGGGGCCTCAAAGGTTACGCCATAATCAAACAGTTTGAATTTGAGAAATCCCCCTCCTGCTCCACCTGTGTACAGGGAAGGCAATAGCCATTATAGAACCCAATCAGAATGTGGTAGAGGATATCACCCTCATTCCACGGCTGGCAACCATCAACCTCCCTGATGGCAGCATATCACGCCCCTTCCACATCACACTGGAACACACCCCACCTATCTGCAAATTCTGCTCAACTATAGGCCACAAAGACCACGCATGCCCTGTCAAGTGCAGGATTGAAGCACCAGAATTTTGTGAGGGCAATATGGACGAAACAAGCCCAACTTTTGGAAAAATTAAGGACTCCACTTTTGCCTTCTATTGGGGCAAAAGAGCTGATGTTGCTTTGATTGAGCCCATTTCACGCAAAGACTGTTGCCGCGCACAGACTGCCCACAAGCAAGCTGTAAGTTCTGCCGAGACCCAAGCACGCACCACAATTTCCCCAAAACAGATTCAGGTGGATGCCATGGCAGCGCAATGTGTAATCAATCAGATCCCCTGCATATAACCCAATGCAACCAAAATGATGAATTTCTTGGACACAACCAATCAAACACCTCCAACCAAGCTGGAGAAAATCCACCATTCACCACTGTGGATCCTCCCAGCCAATCACGTGTGGTCAGCGATGATATGGTTCATGTGCATGATATGGAAGACCATTTCAGCCAATCACAATATGACAATACTCGTGCACAAAACACAATCACCCCAACACCTAGTGACTACCCATCAAACCAACAGGCAAATGGCGGAAAATTTTTCGCTGATGGGGCACAAGCCAACCCACGCCAGACCCAAACTCCATGTAGTAATCTGAGCCATAAGAGATTAAATAAAGCCACTACTAAGACTGCCGACCAACACACTGGAACCAATCTGGCTAATTGGCCCCAGACTTGCAGTATGACCCATGATAAGGAACTGGGTGAAAACAGTGGTTCACCCCAGCGTTCCTGATGTGCAGACTACTGCAATCACCATAAGGACGCTCAACATCGTGGGAGCCAAGGCCCCCACATCCCAGGCCAAAAAAAATGGCTTTCCTGCACAATATTCCTGTGGAAATCTTGGCTGTCCAAGAACCCCACTGTCCACCGGGGGAGGAGGAGTCATGGTCAACCATGCTCCTTCTGGCCAAATCCTTTTGGACATACCATTGTGGGATGGTAATTCAAACTAACCATAATACTCCAGTAAATATCCAAATAACATCCTCCCACCTGGAGGGACAGCTGCTTCTAGCAGAACTCGAGTGAAACAGAGAAACTTTTGCCATGGCATGTGTGTATGCCCCAAATGATCCAAACGACCGCCAAAATTTTTTCTTCGATATCCTCTCAATCCCTTTCCCTGAGGCAACGTTTTTTGCGGGAGATTCCAACTGCTGGCTTAACATCATTACTGACTGCTGGCCAAGTCTAAGGCTATAATACATGGCCACATGGAACTATGCATACTAAAGGCAATACTGGGCCTATGCGACACCATTCCCAAACAAGCCCCCATCCTGGCCAACTTGACGAGGCCCCACCACAACAATAACCAGCTGGTTTTAATGACCCAAATTTACCTGATGCTTGCCCTTATAGACTTCCATCACCAGGTATCAGATTTTACAACAACAGTTATCCCTTTCTCCAACCACTGGATGGTCTCAATAGTGTTATTATCCACAGAAAAATACCAAAAGCCACCAACCTGGCACAGAGTTCACCCGAGCACTATCCATCTTACAGAGCTTAAACTTTGGATTGAGATGGTGCTAACAACACAGCAAGGAAGAAGACCACCCAATGGGAACCCTATCACCAAGTGGGAAATATTCAAGGCTTGAGCAACCAAGAAAGCCTGCCACCTGAACTTCAAAAACAGCTGTAATGTCCGCGACAATCAACAAGGCTATCAGACAGCTTCAGCACTTAGAAAACAACACACCTCCTGAGGGATACACCCCTCAATGGGGCCACCAGTGGTTCCAGCTATCTACACAGGTAAACTCCCTCTTTAGAAAGCACCAGCACAACACCAAAGTATGCTACAAATCAAAATACATCCTATCCGGTGAAACTCACATGGCCCAGTTCTTCTGCCATTTTAAACCAATTTCAACTTCGGCGACTTGCACACACAGGTCCGCCAAGCAAATGACACACTGGCGTCCACACCATCCAAAATACCGGCCAAATTACACCAATTTTACACTGACCTGTACACGGAGGATTTCGCATCACCTAGAGAAATTAAGTAATTTTTATCATGTGCTAATATTGACACTATAGATGATCAACCAGAACTTGTCGCACCCATCACTAAAGATGAATTATAAGAGGTAATAAGATCATCTCCGTGCAACAAGTGCCCTGGGCCTAATGGCCTACTGTATGAATTTTTCAAAAATATTTTGACTATATCGCACCAATACTACTGGCAACTATGAACAAGTGCCTGGAGGACACAATCCTCCTGTGTGTGTGTGTGTGTGTGTGTGTGTGTGATGTGTGTATGTGGTCACACTTTTCAAAAAAAGGAGACCAGGCAGATCTAAACAACTGGCGTCCAATTGCTCTCACCAATACTGACACCAAAATCTAACTAAAATCTTAGATAAGCGTCTGGGTTGCATTGCTCAGACAACCCTCTCCCCATCAGTTTGGCTTCATCCCAAATCGCTCACTTTAGGATAACATCCATACAATTGCCAACATCTGCCAAGATAACCTCACAGGCGCCCTTGCTTTCCTGGACCAAAAGAAAGCATATGAACGAGTGCACTGGGGTTACCTAGAACATTGTCTAAAGGCTTTCAACCTACCACCCCATTTTATAAACTGGGCGCTCCTCCTAACGCGCTCAGCCAGGTTTGCAATCAGAGGCCCAGGTTTCCTAATTGACACCATCACCCCCAAAGGGGCCTCAAACAAGGTGACCCGCTTAGCCCCTACTATAGAATTTTACCCTTGACCCTCTCCTCCGCATTGTAAACTCAAAGCTCACTGGAATCAGGTTGGAGGACAACTACCAACCAAAATGCTCGCCTTTGCTGCTGACTGCGTTGTTGGAGTCTCAGGCAATAGGGATGCCAGGGCGATTGAGCGCATTATTCACCAGTATGAGTCAGTGAGTAACGCCATGTTGAACAAACAGAAAACAGAGGTAATTATAATGGGCAAATTCAGTTCAAACTGGGCCCCACCCCCCCCACCAACACACAAACCAACCAACCACACATCCAACCACACAACAATGATCAAGCCAGTAAAACCACTGTGTTTACCCTTTGCACACCACCCCGCCACCAACACAGTCCAGCATCTGGGCATATGGCTTGAAGCCAGTGGATATGCACTTGACATCATTAAAACTAACATTTTGTACAACATCACAAAAAGAATGACATGTATGCGGAGGAGTAAAGCCAGCCTAACCGGAAGAGTTGTGTTAGCCAACTCCCTGATCCTATCAAAGTTATGGTTTGCTGCCCACGCGATCCCCTTCTCCACCAATTTTACCAACATAGTCTACAAGCTCCTTTAGAACTGGCTATGGGCTGGATACCGTGCACATGTCAGGCTGGAGACCATGTACAGCCCACGGAAGAGAGGCGGGATGGGGCTGCTTAACTTTATGGAAAGAGCAACGCAAATCCTAGGTTCATGGATAGCCTCCACGACGTCACCCAACCCACCATCTCCCACTGGGCTAATGCCGCCCAAACTAACTTCGCAAGGGCACTACATCTGAGGTCCCCCTCCAATCCTATAAACTCTGATGAAAGACCTTACAACACATCCAACCGCCATCGGACTGCACAGCACCAACTGATATTTCAAACGCATCCTGTACAACCTAAGACAAGGGGATGGGAGCTTCTCCTATGCACAGCAATCTGAAGACATTCACCTCAAACTGATTATGTGCAACTCCACAGGGGACAAACGGTGACTAACGCGCCTGCCCCACTACCATCCTTTCCTCAATCCCGGATTGACTACCTAGACTACCAAGACATCCCATATGACTTGCGCACCCAAAAGCAGGTGTGGGACCTCATCACCTGCCACCTCTTATCCCCACAAGTGTGCTCCACAGTGTGGCGCTACATGCGCCATATGTTTAGAACAGCCAGCTGCATCTTCTCAATGTTTAAGACATGCGCCATCTGTGGTGGACCCAACAAACTAGCACGCCGCCTGGAAGAGTGCCCGCCATCCGCGCATATCTGGACAAACGTGATGCACTTGTTTCAACAATAACCAACAGCTGAATTCCGACTATCCCGCTATATCCTGGCACTCAACATGCCCTCGCCTATCCTAAGACGCTAAGGGCTCTAATTGTGAGTATTGCAATATAGTCCATTCACACAATTACACTCGACGCTTTCAACGGGATCCTCCACAATCTCAACCAAGCCATTGCCAGGTTCCACAGCCATTTGGCCGACCACTTCCAAGCCTGGCTGTTCAGATCACTCCAACACAAATGGAAGAAGCGGGTGGGCAACTGGATTCCAATCTGTTTCCTTTGCTATGACATTGAAAACCTCACAGTCCTCATAGGCGGTACACCCTACTAGCTCCTGAGCTGCCATGCCACTTAAGGTCTAGTCATCCACCACCCGTGGCTCCTAGCCACACCCAAGTGTACCAAGTCGTATCTTTTGAGTTCCATTATTTTTGCGCTCTCTTCCCTCTTCTGTTTTCCGTCTTTTCTTCTTCCCTACTATTGGATGTGTCTGTCCCCTGGTCGGCCATCTTCATAATAAATAAAATAGGTTTCATTCAGTATCTCAATAGGCCACTGATAAGCTGTGTCAAGGAATCTTGATAAAACTTTGGTTTAAACTTACTCACTCCATTGACACTATTAATATGCACCAAGAAGTTCAGGGATATCTCAGGGTTATGTTGGTAGAAACTATTCTTTGTTCTTTTAGTTTGATTTTTATCTCCTTAGTAGCATAAAAAGGTATGCCTTATGCTGTGTCTACTGGCTTTGTAGCTTTTTCATATTTCTTGCAGAGGTAAAATACCACAAAGGCAAAGCAGAAACAGAGTACTAGACCATAAAAAAGTAATCCTTTTTGGTGGTGTTTTTATTCAGTACAAGAGAACTGCATAGTTCAGGAGTGATAAATATTTTCTTTCATATTGATAACACCTACTTAGTTAATCATAGTATGTATCCTTTTAAAATCATCATACTGGCTATCGTCCAATGAAAAAGCGTAGCTGAGAAAACTAACTTTACAACTCAAATTGGCATAGATAAAAATGAACATAATACCTTGGTGTTGTTCAAACTGGAATTGCTATATTCATGAGTGTATCTGAGATTGGGCGAGCTTAATCTTATTGATTAGATGGGTGAAACAACATTCATAGGGGATCTTGTACCAAAGATAGCCATAGCTCAGACCCACTAAATTACTACTTCTACTTTGGTGATGGTTCCTCAAAATTTTGGCGTGAGGGATAACACCTCTTTAAGGCTGAACGTTGCATTGAGATTTCAGGAAGTATTAAGGGGTTTTTAATCTCCAGTAGACTGTGATTACTTGAGATGGGTTAAATCAGCAGGGCAAAGTTATTGGTCAGAATAACTGGCTGTATCAATTATTTTAGGGAACTTAGATAACCTGACTGAGTTAAGTGCCAACTGGAACCTGGGCGTAATTGATATTTTTGGCGTTCAAGAAATCTAGAATGGCGAGCTCAGAGGGTGTACCTAAAATGTAAAACCTGTGTCCTCATAACCCCCTTCAGAGTTTTTGATGGATTCTTTCTCAATTATTGCAATATGAGCAATCAGCAATGTTTTACTTTCAGGTGCTTTAGGTCAGTCGGCTTGAGAGGTACCAGACCCTAAGCTGACTGCCCTTTTCTATGCTTAGCAATGGATGGTTTTTTTTAAAACACATATCTTCAGTATGGTTATTCTTTTTGAAGTAGTTACACTTGGGCTTCTCCTCATTCTTAGACTTCACTTTCACCACTGTGTACACAATGGGTTTCATGGAAGCCTTTTGGGAGGATATGTCTTGTGTATATAATACATCAAGAAGGGTTTCTTTAATTTCTAAGATGAAGTTAAAGCTTCATTTGATGGATGTGACGTTCATGGCTAGGCGGTGTTACTATGTAAACCAGTAATAATAATGGCTAAAGAATCCTCTAATGTAAGCCTCTAATGTCAACAGAGTTTGGGCCCCAATATAAAAGTGATCCGCGAATTCATCCAGGGACTCATTTCAGCGGAGTGTTATTCTCATTAAGCCAGTTTTATAATACTCAAGCTTTACATGGCAAAAATTCTTTGATTAACGCTTCCTTCACTTCACTCCAGGTATACATGATGTCCATATGAGGCATCAAATCCTCTTGAGCCATACAAGAACAAGATACAATATGCTTATCCTTTTGATGATCAGTTGCAACTTTTATTGTGGCTTCATAGATGCAGATAAAACTGTGATACTCCATTCACCAGGTGTAATCTTGTCCGTGAAAATAGGCTTAAATGTAGTGACCTCCAATCCTGTAATGACTTGTACTCTGGGATCTTCAGATTTGGTAATTTTGGTAATATGTCGCTCTGTACAATTGATGTGTGAGATGACATATCTGATTCTGTAGAGGAGTGATATGTTGCTTTATTTACAGGAAAGTCTTGGTGTAACATTAGGTGGATTAATTTTCTCTCAAAAACGGCATTAGCATTCTCCAAGTTCAAAACGCAAATGTTCAAATCCTGAATTTATTGATGGGCAGATAAGCATCAAGATTGCAAAAGCTTATTTTCATCCTCTAATACTTCAATGCGCCAATTGAGCCCTCCTTCATCTCTTTGCATTCAGTTCTCTGAGGAGGATTTTTGGTCTTAGACTTAGGCTTTTGTGTAAGAGTGTTCAGTGTTGCTCAGTTTAAATGAGGCGACAGTAGAATTTGCTTAATGTCTTCTCTAATTGTGATTTGCCTCAAATGTTGCTCTCCAATTTGGTGAGTCACTCAGTAATGGAAAGAGTAGATGCCTGTGTCACACAGGATGCCATATTCTGTTTGACATGGGCCATTAATTATTATATTTTTGTGTTACAGATGAAGTCTCAAAGGTTTGATGGGCCTCCAGACCATCAATTTGTTGTAGGGCTTGCTCAAGCTAAAAAAAAGAGGAGCTTAGTCTGTTCTTTCTTAATATGAGGGCTAGAAGAAGCTTAGGACACCATTTGATCATGAGCTTCAGCATTTTGTCTTTAAAGCTCTTAGGCAAAGGCGTCAAGTAATCTTTTGGTGTTTTCATTCAACTCAGAGATGTCCTCTCAGAGAACCTTCATAGCTTCCTCCACATACTTCAAGAACACTAGATTCAATAGTGACCATTTGGTTATGGAGTTGAATAAGTGAGAAAGTTTCACATCAATCAGAAATAAACGTCCTCTTTACTTTGTGATGATAAATTATATATCTTTTTATACCCATCTATAAGGCCCCTAGGGTATTGATATGACGATGTAGTTCCTCATTATGGACCCCTAGTAAATGTACAATATGACATAGTGCAGGATGTACAAAATGCATAATATAGTGGAATAGATTGCACTTAAACTTTTTGTCTCTGAGAGTATTTGGCTCATATAGGTTATGAGAGTCCAGTCCAGGGAAGATGCACTTTCACGGCTAGCTCTTTCACTTGGTTAAATAGCTATAAAGTAAGTCTCACTCCTTCATCGGAACTTTATGTTAGATGACGAGATTTAAGAATAATAATTGATTTTTTGATCTTAATATATTATGATAGGCGAACTTACCATTCAGTCATTTTATTGTTTCAGTTGTGCATACAGTGGGTGACACTATCAATGGGATCTTCCACGGTGCAATCAATTGGGTGCAGGTATCATTAAGCATTGGCTGAGCCCCTGTAGTGAGTACCAGCCTGTTGGGATTCTGTTATTGAGCTCAATGGTGTTATGCCCAAAAGTCTGACAGTCAGTACTTGAAGCAGTCTAAGATGCATAAGTATATTATCTATTTTAAAGGGTGCCAAGTCACCAATTAGGTCTCATCAGCTAGATCATCCATCCTATGGTAAGTATGACAAAATGGACTTATTGAAGTCAAGTACCAGAACTAAGATACTGAATTAATGACGTAACTTTATTGCTGTATAAAAATAGGGTTTTTATATATAACATTTAACAGTATAGCCCCACTTTGGAAATGATTAATAGATTAAAGGAGGGGAAATCTGGATGAAAGGCTTTTGAGCAGGCGTTTCATCCGGATTATATAAAGACTTTGTACCATTTTTTATTTTATTTAACCGAAGTAAGCTGACCCGGGGACAGACATTATTAAAATATGTGAAATTAAGAGAATAACTAAGAAATATAAAAATTGGGCACCCCAGGGTACTCAAGTTACCCCTGTTGCCAGCGGAACTGCCAGGTATGGGGGGGTTGGTGCATTACTCTGAGGGGTTTCCCCTGCTATGGAGCAGGTGTGAAGAAAATGGTCTGTGTGGAGGAACCAGAGTGGGAACCATGATTCTATGAGCGCTTTTTGTCTTGGTCTCATATATCCATAGAGCCAGGCTTGGAAGTGCTCTAGTAAGTGGACATGAAATCTGTTAATAATCCCATGAAAGGTTGGGACTGTGCCCTTGAACGCATCTAATGCAATCGTATGTATTGTCCACATTGCAATGGGTATTATTAGGGAGCGGAGTGTAGATGGGATTGGTGACTCAATCTGGAGCGCGAAGATACTCTTTGATATCGAGAATTCCTGTTCGTTTTGTATCTTAAGCAGGCGTGCGACTTCCTGCCATATAGCTTTGGTTGGGGGCATGTTTCTAGGCGGTGATGTAGGGATCCCTCCCTCCACATACTGCACATGTTTTGTGGAGGGAGTTGGAGCGGTCTGCCGTCCTATAGGTCCTTCTCAAACAGCGCCAGGCGTTTGCTCTTATACTTGGTTGTAGAAGTGGGTGGTGTGTCATTTTCCACATTGCTTTCTGTGTGGTTAAATCATAGAGAATGTCCAGCATATCTAGGTATTCTATCCTAGCTATGCTTGGGGTTGTTGCGAGCATATCCTTCTGGGGGTGGTTTTCTGGGTTTCTTAATTTGAATTGGGGGCTGGGTCGTCCCCTTCCCTGCATAGTACTTATGTTCTCTATGGTCCAACCATACGGCAGATAGTTCGGAGGATATGTTTGAAATGAGTGGAGGTTCCATTTGGACCCGTTGCAGTAGGGTGCTTGGCAAGGTATGAAAGTAGTCTGGGTGGACTATGTGGGTTGGTTAATTTGAGCGCCTCTGCAAGGTTAGTCCTTGCTGCTCTGGACCAATGTTGTTGCGGGAGGTCTGGAGCAAGGATTTCCTTTATCCAAGTACCTAGGATGTGATTGGCATGGCTCTCAAAATCTATTAGTCCCATGCTTCTGCTTGAGCGTGGGCCAAATAGTGTTTCCATCCGTATAGGAGGGTGAGAGCCAGGCCACAGCCAGCCCTGGATAAGCGCGCAAATTGAGGTTATAAAGGTAGGTGAGAAGGCTATCACATGGGCCTGGTACCACAGTATTGGGAGGATGAGCGAGTTAGCAACTGTAGCTCGTCCTGTTAGTCATGGGGTTCTTCCCTTGAGGGAGGCGACGCGTTTGGATACCCGTTGTAACAGGTTACTTTCCATTGTCTCATTAGCATATCCCCCTGATTCTAGCCAGATTCCAAGGTGTCGGACAGAAGTGGTGGTGGGAGGTATTGCAAAGGGTAATATAATTGGGTTTTTTCTTCGAGTGTTGGTGTGTGGTTCTGATGTTGTGGCCCAATTGTTTGTGTATTTGTCTAAGAGGATGATTTCTGTCTTCCTTTTGTTGAGTGATGCATTGCTCACCTTAGAGTATTCCTCTAGAGTGTGTTCCAGCTGTCAGGCATCTTCATTGTTTGCTATACCTGCTACGCAGTCATCTGCAAAGGCCAGTATCTTGACTGTTGGTTGTCCTTATGCGGTTATCCCCATGAGACGTGAGTCAGTTACTGGAGGAGCAGGTCAAAGCTGAAATTGTATAGCAGTGGGCTGAGGGGATCCCCTTGTTTGAGCCCTCTGTGTGGTTTAATCTTGTTTGTTAGGAATCCAGGGCCGCATACAGCCATGGTTGCAGATCCTGTTAGGAGCATCGCCAATTTTATGAATCTTGGTGGGAGTTTGAAGGCATGTAGACATTCTTTTAGGTATGGCCAGCTAACACGGTCATACGCCTTTTCCTGATCCAAGAAGACCAGGGCACCAGTTGCCTTGGATTGGCAAATATTTGCAACAGGGTGAATGTTGTTCCATATTGATCGCCCTGGTATAAACCCAAACTGGTTGGGTGATAGGGCGTCAGATGCAATTGCGCCTAATCTAGCTGCTAGAATTTTTGTTAGAATTTTTGTGTCAGTGTTGGAGAGTGCAATTGGGCGCCAGTTGGCCAGGTCCAACTTGTCACCCTTTTTATACAAGGTTATAACGTAGGATTCATGGCCTCCTGGTAATAGGAGTGTTTCCAACAAACTCTGGTTCATTGACGCCAATAGGAAGGGGCGATTTGTTGAAATTATTTTTTGTAAAATTTGTAGGGTATCCCATCAGGCCCTGGGCATTTCTTACGTGGTGCACCGCGAATTGTTTCCCAAAGCTCCTTCCGTGTGATAAGAAGTATATTGTAATTTGGTGGTGTACTTTGTATATTGACAATTTGAATAAATTCTTTAATTTTTTGTGGATCTGTTGGCATATCGCGATATAAGTCGGTGTAATAGCGGTGTACTTCTGCCTTGACCTCCTCAGGGTCAGTTGCCACAGTGCCGTTGGACTTGCGGACCTGTGTGCATGTGGGCTGGTTTCCGCGGGAGTGGAATTGGCAGAAAAAGTATGTTGAACAGGTTCCTTCCTTTATGAACTTACCTTTGTTCAATACTTTGATTCTGTGTTGGTGTTCAAAGATGAGATTTTTAAGTCAGGCTGAAATTTCTGCCCATTTGCATCCCCAATTAGGGCTATAGCCAGATCTCAGAGTATTTATTTCCAGGTGGTCTAGTTCTGCCAAGGTACGCTTGATTGTGGCTGTGTCCGCGGTGTACTTGTGTGATGCAATATGTCGGGTTTTGTTGATTAAATCTTTTTTGAAATTTTCCATGTTCCAATGGGATCCAAAGTGAATGGGGCTGTGAATTCTGGGTTTGTAGCCTTGTTTTCAACCCAGTCAGATATCTCAGGCAATCTTATATTTTATGGGTGAAGCTTTCTCCAAGGTGACACCTGTGTGTGGAATTGGGTTAAGGCTAACTGCACCATAACTAATCAGTGATCAGAAAAATTAATCTTTTTTGTTGTAAATTTAGAGATTCTTGAGTGGTGGGATTGTGGGATGAGGATGTGGTCAATATGACTCATCGATATGGGCAGTCCCTCATGTATGTTGGGTCTTGTCATATGGGAAAGGATTGGTGAATTGGGAGGAAGAGCATCCTGTAAGCCAAGAGATGCCTTCATTGTGCGATATTCAATGTGTCCAGGTGGGTATCCCCTGGGATTAGGCCATCGATCTGTATTGGGGCTATCCCAGAAGTTGAAATCGCCCAACATGATGATATCTGGTGGGAGGGTGAGAGTAGAAATTTTTTCAAAAAATTTTTCTTTCAGTTGCAGTGCATGGTGCGTAGATACATGCTAACAAAATTATTTCATCTTGGCATGTGATTGTTGCTACCAGGACTTGACCGTGCAAGTGTGATGATGAATTTTAAATTTTAAATTTTTTGTTGTTTTGGACTATCACCCCACAGTGAGACGTCCATACTGATTGTGATGGTGCGACCCTGGTTGACCATAATTCTTCTTCCCCTTGTAGGCAGTGGGTTTCTTGGATGGCCAAGATGTCTACAAGAGGTTTTCGCAGGAATGCCAGCTTTTTTGGCTTGGGATGTATGAGCCCTGGCTCCTGCAATATTTAACGTTCCTATTGACACTGAGGTGCCCGTGGCGCCTCAGGAGCGGTTGGGAGGACCCTCTGGTCCTATCCCACTGCGGCTCATTTTGGCCATGCTCCGCATCTGTACTCCAACTCTTTCACTGCCATTGTTGGTTCCCTTGATCTGACCCAATGATTCAAGGGAATTGCGGTTTTTTGCATTTGCATCAACTTTTCCTGCACAGGTCTCATGTTGATTTGATGCGGGTTATTGATTGGATTTTTTATTTTTGAGGTTCAACTTTGTTGCATTGTGCACCGCATTTTCAACCAAATTGTGGTTGCATTGTTCCTCAGTATGTGCATGACTGATGACGCTTTGTGGCTCAGTCTGGTTACTGTGAAAATTTTCAATATGGGCATATTGTTCTGACTGGTTGGTTCGGTGAATATCTGAAATATCATCCTGAATTTGTCTGTGGTTAATGGCAGATTCCGCGTGTGCCGCCGCTTCAGCCGATGCTCTCTTGCGGGCTTTTTGTGTTGCTTTACGCTGTTTACTTGTAACTGGGTCCACGATGGAGTATAGTCCATCTTCACTACAGTGGAATGGGTGGTGGCCATCAGTCATTTTACCGAAATTTTCATTATCTTCGTCCATAGCTTCTTCACAAAAATCATTTTCCATTAAGCCCTCTTTTACAGGGCATGCATGTTCCTTGTGGCCCAGTGAGCCACAGTGGTTGAAAATGGGTGGTGCGCGTTCCAGTGTAACTCAGAATGAAGCTGACTGACCCCATCTGCAAAGTGAAATTCTGCTGTGCGGGAATTCTGGATAAATCTTCTTCCACTTCTGGGAAGGGGTTGATTACAGCGATAGCTTTGCCCGTGCACAGGTCAGGCATTAAGCAAAATCGCTGTAATTCAATTTGTTGGATTTCTCCATAGGCCACAAGACCTTTGCGGAGCTCCTCTTTAATTACCTTATGAGGAAGGTTGGTGGGGAGTGAGTCAAAGGATATGAACAAAGTTTTTGCTTTGTTCCATCTGGTGCGCGCGGTGCGCACAATTTTTTTGCCCTCAGGGAGGGCAATTTCCACGCAGATTTTTGCTGCAGCATCAGCTTCTTTAGCTGTTTCAAAACCAATATTGATCCAGCCGCGTCCCATGTTGTTGGTGGCTATGTACACCGCGTGAGGGAAAAGTGAGGGCTGTGCCTCACACTTTTTCTCCCACAGGGTTGGTGACTCAGACCCAAGGAAGAGTCTTATCCCGTGTTCCACCTTTGACAAAGGTTGGTTGAATTGAATGTACATGTATTGCGCATGCTTTACAGTAAATACCATAAACCCAGATGGTGTCTTAATTTTCGATTTCTTTGCAGATTGGGTTCCTGGTCCCCCTCCAGGGCGTTTCTTGCCCTTAGTTGCACCGTTAAGCGCACCGCTTGCCGCGATGCTCGCCCATGTTGTATTATCTTTATTAAAGTCTCCCATCTTTCCTGTGTGTGATTATCCAAATTTGCTGTTTGAATCGAATCATAGTAACTAAAGTGATCGTTACAAGAAAGAAAAGCTGCTTTGTACCATTTTTTTAATTAGGCTTAAATGTATGTTTAATGTACTAATTTAGATGAGACTAGGTATTAATTAGGTTGATTGGTGGGTAGATTCTAGATTCTTACCTCTTGTGCGTTTATTTCAGTTCGCTGTCTCATGTGCTAGTTAATACAATGGTTGCCTAACTTTTTAATGGTCCATCATCCTAATTAAGCAGGATTTCATCACGGATATCTTAGGTTCAAATTTGTCTGATGGATTTTCATAGTATATATTTGAGTTTTTAACAATCTTTTTATATTATAATTGATGGAACTTCTTTAACCCCTTCTCAGGTCTAGGTGTTGGTTCTATCATGGAAATTAAGAGGTCAATATTTTTCCCATCAAGTCCAATAAACCTGATATATAAAACAACTTGACTTTGATAAAGCAAGAGAAAGAATTGTATAACATTGTTATAAATCTCAGTACTTACTCAGAACACTTTCATTTCCCTCACCGTCACTTTTTGAGCGATTTATAAAAAAAAAGTTAAATTATACTTTGACTCCGCCATATAACTAAAACACAATGTCCTCAAATCCTTAATGACTGCTCCAGTGAAAGGCAGCGGTAAAGCCCCATAGCATTTTCCATCCATAAAAGAAGCATTTGGACTTTTCATTGTGTCATCCCAAATATTTGGGACGATTAATTCTTCCTATGAATCTCGACTTAAACCTTACATGTTTCCAGATGGTGCCTCAAAGCTCCCTAGCACTCCCCAGAGTAACATGCTTTTCAGCTTTTGGGTTATTTATAAAAATTCTTCACATACGTTGGAAGATCCTTTATCAAAACTAATACAGGCTGTTATGAATCCTAGCAGCTTTATAAGCTTCCGCCCCTACAAGGAGTATTTTGATCAAGGCTTCACCTGTAGAGATGGCACCACTACTGTGTCAATGGTGAATCTGGTATACCAGGGCACCCATCTCCCCACCACTTTCACCCAGATACCAGCAGACACCGCAATGGTGGTTCAAATTGATGGTTTGCCAGCCTATCTTTCATCTAATGTGCTTCACAAGGAGCTAATGGTTGGTTTTGCAGCCTACTGCTCTGACCTCATTTTTCAGTTTGTGTTCCCTCATGGGGCCACAAGCCTATCAGGGCTTTGAGCATTTTCCACAATACTTCCTGATTTAAATATAATTTTTAAATTGATTCCCCCTTGTAACATTATTCTTGATGCCCCCAACCATCAGTTCTGGGCTTGTTTTAAGTGTGGGCGGATGATCTGTACATCTTGTATTAAGTTCGATTACTCAAAACTCAAGTGCCCATCCCTTGCAGCTTACACAAGTTCCAAGATCAACTCTGCTGGTGCCCATCCTGCTTCTAACACATGACGTTTTCTGTCTAAAGTATAATCATGCCCTCTCCCCAAAAGCCTACTGCTACAGAAGATCTTATGCCAGCCAAATAGGCCCCTCCTTATCCCAGTACTGCACCAAGACTGGCCAATTAGGAAGCGTCTTGGACTCGAGTTTAGTCCAGAGCTTCCTTTCATTTTCTAGATCAGCCTCAATCTTATGCTGATGACCTAATCCTATTCAATTAGAAGCATAAATTCTTTTTGGCTGAGGTTTCTGAACTGTATAGTTTTGATGAAACATTCAATTTTCACATTAAGAGTTTCCTATATCTGGATTATGACGCTCAATTATCCCTTATTTCTAATCTCCCAGATAAGCTCTGTTCCAATTTTAGAGTGACCACCCGCTCGCTGTTGAAGCAGCTACTACACCCAACTATCATCCACTCTGTTAAAATCTTGGCACTTTAGGTGCTCGCAGGTGCTATTGGCACAGGATATTAACAAGCTAGCTTTCACATGAGATTAAAACATCTTAACTGCTTTTATGATGCTAGGGGTAAAAATGATTACAAAGAAATGTAAGTTCTTAGTAATATAAAACTTGGAGATAATATCACCTTTAGCTTAGAAAAACAAGCGAACCTTTATTAGATAACTCCTCTCATTATTTAGGATACTTATAGGCTAATAGTGAGATACGAGGGATTTAATGATAAGTATAGGGGAGCTCAACTTGGCTAAATGACAATTCACCTATCAGATCTCTTGAAACACTTTTCTTTTAATATGGCTTATTTTTAGGTATGGGTCTAAAGGGGGATGACGTACACATGTGGTAGTATTTAAACATAATCCCTTCAATGAGCCATCTTAAAAATTATTTCCCCTCAACTAATTACTGGAGGTACTAGTGACTGATTGGGTGGTATAATTTCTTTCATCCAAGGAAGCTCCCTCAGGTTTATAAAATGTGTGGTATTCTTCTAGGCTGTAGTACTAAATGTGAGTTAATGCTTGGGCGGACATCCAAAGGAGCTAGTTTATTACTTTTATTTGAATGAGCCATACTGATAGCATCTGAGCTAGTCTGCTGAAAGTTAGGAGTAGATTATTAATTCAATTGGAAATATTCTGGATATAGAAAACTGAAGGATTTCACTAGTAAACGGAACAATTCTTAACCAGAACATTATTTTAAATTTATTGCGGGGAAGGCCGACCATGGGATGGACACTTCCAAATATGACTCAGATGAGACAAAGCTTAGTACCAGGGGAGGCACCCCAGAGAAGCGATGCTATCTCTTGTTGCCAGCGGGAACGCCACTTATGGGAAGGGGGAGGGAACGTGTGTAGGGGGCGTAGCCACTATTGAGCACGTGTGAAGGAAGGGGTCTGATTTGATGAACCAGACTGGGAACCAGGAGGAGACCAGCTGTAGGCGACGTTGTGGGAGATATCCAAACATCCACGCTTGAAAGTGGTCCACCAAATGAGACCAGAATCTGTGGACAGCTTCAGGGAGGGTGGGGATGGATCCAGCGATGGCATCCAAGACAATCGTGTGGATAGTCCACATGGCGATTGCAACCACCAGAGCACGAAGGGAGGGTGGGAGGGGGAGGCCATTGATGAAGCAAACATATCTCTTGACAGACTGAAGGGATGTGTTTGATTCTGGCCTAGCAGACGTTGGACTTCACGCCATATTACTTTAGAGGTGGGGCACTTCTCCAGGCGGTGAAACAGCGTTCTATACTTGCCACACACGACACAGGATGAGTGTAAAGCATTAGAGCGCTCAGCTGTACGATACACCCGCCTCAGGCAGCGCCACACATGGGAGCGGACTTGAGGCTGCAACAGAGGATGGTGTGCGTATTTCCAGATAGACTTTTGGGTCTCAGTGGAATAAGGGATGTCCATCATGTCCAGGTAGTCCACCCTGGATAGGACTTGGGGTCGAATGGGGATCACGCCATCATGGATGGGTAGCCCCTGAACCTCTTGTGTGAACTGAGGAGAGGGGCGGCCTCTTCGGGTTGTATGTCCACTAATATGAATTCTCCAATCTGCGCTTCGCATGGAGAGTAGGATTCATTTGTAGTGGGTTTTGGTCCCGTGAAAACCTGTGGCTGATGTGTGTGATGCGAGGTATTTCATCAGGGAGTGGGGGTTTGATGGATTGTTGAGGCCCAAGGCTCAGGAGAAGTTGGAGCGGGCCGCGCGGGACCAGTGTTGGGATGGGAGTGTAGGAGCAGTGACGGCCGCAATCCAGGTGCCCAGGATCTTGGCGGCATGGGCTTTGAAGTCAAGTAGGCCCATGCCACCATGATGATGAGGGCCAAACATGACCTCTAGCCTTACTGGTGGAGGGCGGCCTGACCAAAGCCAACCTTGTAGCAAAGCATACAGGGATTTGAAGAAGCTTGGGGAAGGGGATGGCGTGGGCTCCGAACCAGACTTTGGATAGGAGCATAGAGTTGGCAATAACAACCCTGCCAGTGAGGGTAGTAGGGTGGGCTCTGAGAGAGGCGATTCGCTTCGTCACGTTGTCCAGTATATGGCACTCCATTACTGCTGACGCGTATCCACCTGCCTCCAACCACACGCCCAGATGGCGTACTGGTCCTATGGTAGGTCATGGCACAAAGGGGAGCACCAGTGGAGCGGTGTATTTTGAGTTAGTAAGGCGTGGACGTGGGTGAGCAGATGGGCCGGGTTGGGAACTACTTGCTGGGGCCCAGCAGTTCTGAAACCGACCAAGGAGGATGATTTCGGTTTTGGAGGCGTTCAGTGCCACGTTGCTTACCTGGGAATATTCCTGGATGAGGGCTTCAAGCGCGCGTGCATCTTTGTTATTAGACACCCCCACCACGCAATCATCTGCAAATGCCATCATCTTGACTGGGGTTTGGCCTGGCACATGGACCCCAGTGAGTTGGGCATTCACATTTCGTAGTAGTGGGTCAAGGCTGAAGTTGTATAAGAGTGGGCTCAGGGGGTCCCCTTGTAACAGGCCCCTTTGAGGACGGACTACTTCCGTTAGGAAACCTGGGCCGCGCACTGCCAGAGTTGCAGATTCCGTGAGCAGCATCACCCAGTTAATGAAGCGGGGAGGTAGGCGGAACTGTTGGAGGCAGGCCCTAAGGTATTCCCAGTTTACTCTATCATAGGCCTTTTGTTGGTCCAAGAATACAAGTGCCCCAGAGGCTGTGGACTGACACACATTAGCCACAGAGTGCACGTTATCCCAAATTGACCTTCTGGGGATGAAACTGAATTGTTCTGGAGAGATGGTGGCAGATGCTACAGTCCCTAAACGGTTAGCCATAATTTTTGTTAAAATTTTGGTTTCTGTGTTTGTTAGAGAAAAGGGGCGCCAGTTGGCTAAGTTAAGCTTATCCCCTTTCTTGAAGAGTGTGACCATAAAGGCCTCATGTCCTCCTGGTAGGAGGCGCATTTCCAACAGGCTTTGGTTGAGTGAGGCTAGCAGCAATGGGGATATATATTTAAAATATTTTTTATAAAACTCATATGGAATGCCATCTGGGCCTGGGCATTTTCGGTTTGGCGCACTGTGAATAGTAGTCCATAATTTTTTTGGAGTAATTAAATTCATTAATCCTGGGTATCAGAAAACAGTGCGGATATGAGCTCTGTCGAGAAATTCTGCCATTTTGGCCAGCTGAATTGGTTTGGCTCAGTATAACTCAGAGTAATATCTTTGCATTTCGATTGCCACTTCAGCCGGTGTGTCCACAATAGAATTATCCAATCTTCGCACCTGTGTGCAGGCCACGCTCTGGCGTGGTGCAAAATTTTTTTGAAGAAGTATGCGGTGCACTTGTCACCTTTAATGATGCGTGTGGCCCTGTATTGGACACAAACCGGATGTTTGTGTTGCCTTTCAAGTGCGTTGAGGTGGGCTGCTGCCTCCGCCCACTTCTGGCCCCATGCAGGGCTATATCCTGAGCTGGAATGTTGGACTCCAAGTGGGCCAATTCTGCCAGCACACATGATATAACCACCAATGTGGCTCGTGAGCGTCTGGATGAGAGATGGCGATAGTGGCAGATGGTGTCTTCTTTGAAAGTTGCCCATGTGGAAATGGGGTCCGCACAAAACGGTGCAACAAACAATTTTGCCAAAGTTGCCTCTTCCACCCACGTGGAAAATCCTGGCGACGCGAGCTCTGGGGGGCAGATTTTGCACCAATGTGGGGCCTTTGCAACTGTGACGGGTAAGTGGTATGTTATCGAGAACAGTTGGTGGTTGGAGAATTACATTTTTGTTGTTTTGAAGTGGGAGATGTGGGGTTGGAACTTCGCTGGCGCTAGAATAAGGTCGATGTGGGTCATGGACCTTAATTGGCCGTTGTGGACGTGGGGACGCATCATGTTTTTAAGCAGTGGGGCATGTCACGGCAGTGCATCCATTAACCCAAGGGTGGCTTTTAGAACGCGTAGTTCTATGTGACCCTGTGGGGCGTGGGGTGAGGGCAGCCACCGGTCTGTTGGTGAGGTTAGCCAACAGTTCATGTCACCAATTAGGAAAGAATTGGGGGGTAGCAGGAGGGATTTGACCGATGAGAAAAATTCCCGATGCTCTTGTGTACCGTTTGGGGTGTAAATGTTGACAATTGTGTGTGCAACATCGGCCATGAGAAGGTGACAATGAGCACTCGGTCATTTAAGAATTTTTCTGAAGATGTAAATTTGAAAAAATTGTTTTTCCAAATTAGCACCCCACAGTGCTTTGACCAAAAGGATAGGGATGGTAGGAGCATAATTTCCAAGCTTCCTTATAACCTCGTGGACAGTGGGATTCCTGGATGGCCAGGATATCCACGGGTAAATTGTTTATTAGAAACTTAGTTTCCTAGCCCGGGATGGGGAGGCCTTGAGTCCAGCGATATTCAGCATCCTCAGAGTGAAGGTTTCCCCCATCACACCTTAGGTGTGAGGGGGTGGGCCCCCTGGCCCACCAGCCTCTTCCAGGTCCCCACGGGCTTTCACAGCAGCGCAGGTATTAGCAGCAACGCTATCAGGGTTTTTGTTAATTTTTGCAGAAAGAGTCTCATTGGCTTTGGCCTTCGCTTTTTGTTTTCCTGACATCGGACGAATTTTTTGTGGTGCGGATAAGTTCAGTGCATCATTGAGTGGGGCAGAAAAAATTTTTTTTTTTGGTTGGGATAGGTCCCAAGTCAGTTTTGATTGGGGCTTGGGTGCAGCAATTGGGTGAGATCGAATCTCCCATTGGATCCTCAGATTGAGTGGCCCATTCAGCATGGGCAACCCAATCTGATTGGGTGATGGATTCCCAAGTTGCTTCTGCCGCAAAGGTCTCCATGTCCTCTTGGCGTTGTGAGTGTGGGATGGTGGTGGTGACCTTGGCCGCTTCCTTGGCTGTGGTCCTATGGGCCTGCTTGGCCTTCTTCCACTCCTTCGGGGAGATGGGCAATACCAATAGGTAGCAGCCTTGTGCTCCCCACGGGAAAGCCTCCTTGGTGCTTGCGGTTGGTTCGTAGTACGCCTCTCCACTGGCCATGGCTGCCGAGGGGTGCTCTTGGAATGTGACGCCCTCTTTGATGGGGCATGCGTGTGCCTTATGGCTGAATGCGTCACAGTGGGTGCAAATGGGGGCGCGCTGTCCACGGTTACCTGGAATGGGTGGGTGGTGTGCCCTGCGATGTCAATAAAGGTGGAGTGCGGGATCTGGGTTAGGTCCTTTGCAATCTCCTCAGTTGGGGTCAGAACTGCGATGGCTTTGCCAGTGCACAGGTGTGGCATCAGCGTGAAACGTTGCATTTCAAAAGATTGTATTTCACCATATATGGCGAGACCATCTTTCAGGTGTTGCTCCAAAATATCACATTTTATTGTAGTAGGCAAAAAGTCAAACGTGAGGAAAATTTGGTTTGATTTTGTCCATCTGATGCATTTAGTTTCAACGACCCATTGCCCTTTGGGGAGGTCGACCACTATGTGCACCACTGCAGCCTCATCTGCTGCTATTTTGCTTTTGAAACCTAGGTCCAGCCAACCATGTGACATGGAGTGAGGTGCAATGTACACCGCGGTCAGGAAAATTTTGTGTACATCTTCACAAAATTTTTCCCATAGGGCCGTTTTTTGGATGTCCAGATACACACGGACTCCGAATTCCACCGACGAAAGTGGCTGGGAATGTGGCGTATTGATGTACTGGTTGCATCGTACTTGCCATGCGAGTATCTCTGGGAAAATTGTGACCGCCAGTTTTTTTAGATTTTTTTCTATTCCGCCAGATTCTCCGGGGCGTTTTTGAACGTTAGAGGCCGTGGGCCTTCTGCCTGCTCCTCTTGCCTTGCTTACCCAACTGCTCCCAGACATGGGCGCAGACTAATCCCCTCTATGAGATTATCAAACTAAATTTAGTCTTGAATTGAATGGGTTGCAAAAGTGTTTGCAACGAGAAAGAAAAGTTTTTAACCAGAACATTATTATAAACTAATAAATGGACAATTGTCTGACATTACCCCCTCAAGATTGTTAGGTGGAGAATAGGGGCGTAGAAAACGTCCATGAAATCAAATTATAGTAATCCCAGAAGAAAGGTATTTTTTAAATATTCATCACCTATCTTATAAGTGACAACAAAATGTCCTTCTTAAAGGGCCCAAGCTTCTCACTTCTGGGAGTAATATGGTTAAGGTAATATAGAACTAAGTCAGATATCAGAAACGAGGCTAGAAGGGGTCTGAGCTCATTAGCAACTTATCCCTCTTTGGTGACTGTTTTAGCTATGTTAGTCAAACAATCGGATTGGAGATGAAAGATGTGTTGGGCCAGCTTTCCTGGTCTTCTCAGGTTCATATGTCCTAACTGAAATGACATTATCAGCTATTATAGCGGGTACCCCATGTTCTTGCAAGTATAAAATGCAGAAAAGGGACGTCTTAAGGATCCTGTTATGACTAATCTAATATGCCATCAGGGCACTAGGCAAGAACTGATCCCAGTGTAGCGGGTCTGATGTGGCAGTTTCCATATTAAGGATACCAAGGTTCCACTTGCGCTTTCTACAGTACCAGTTTAGAAGGAAATAGAGAGCTGATAAGAGTTGCTGTGCTCCCATAGAGGTAGCCAAGATTTTGACCACTATGGAGGTGAACTCTTACCATTATTGCGGAGTAGAAATGGGGAAACCATGGTGGATAAAGATATACTGAAGAAAGAAAGTGGTGGTAGCTTTAGCAGTTTGGGCTGGGAGAGCCACTGCTCTAATCTATTTTGTGAATTGAACAATACCTACCAGTATGTAACTATTCTCACTGGTACTCTGGGATAGAGGACCTACCAGATATAATCTTATTGTGTGAACTGATTGCTTATTTCTAGTAGGGTAATACTGATATTTGGTCTTGAGACTGTATTGCTTTTTTCAGGTTAAACAGGCATCCAGGACTTCAATAATAGATTTTGCAATTCCCTGAAAGTAGTAACAATCTTTAATACACTTATAATTTTTTCTTACCCCGCCATGCCAAGGGTAGAATGGGCATCCATGATGGCAGTTACTTGTTCTGAAGGTTGAAGATAAGGAAATTTGCCCCTATAATTTTATATAAATTCCCGCTCTCCACCTTGGTGTTGCGGGAGTGTCTCACTAATATTTTCTTGACATATTTTTCCTCATAACCTCAAGAATCAGGATTCATTAGGATATTGTACAATATTTCTGATTTACTATATCTAAGTAAAGGACAGGAGGCAGAGTCAACCCATCAACATTTATATGACAAGTTTTAGCTCAGTGTTCAATTATTAAGTCATAATGATTCTGCTTTAATGCTTAAAGAGACAACTGTCCAGTAGAATCGTCCATATTTTGTAGCCATTTCAAGGAGGCGTGGTCATTAATTACAGTGAAGGCGGTTACATACAAAAATTGGATAAAATTGTTTTAAAGTGAGTAAGACAGCAAGGCACTCCTTCTCTGTGAAGCTGTAGATTTATTAAGCTTTTTATATTGTAGGAATACAGCTTACTTGTGATCGCTGGTGCTTACATTGCTGGATCCCACAAAGGCTTGAATATAAAAAATAAGCGCTACTATAAAGTTTGAGCTTTTAGATTTTCATTAGAAGCGCGGGGGTAAAAGAAAAGTAATTCGTTTTGATCTCTGACAAATCAGTACTTAATTAGTATCAAGGGTTGTAGGAAATTTGAGGATAGGTTCATATTAGCTTGGACTAGTCCAAATTAGAAAAATGATGAAGAAGCCTATTGAAGCTCAAGATATACTCGCTTCATTTTGGCTGAACAATGAAAGGCGAATTATTAATGGCCAAAACGTATCTGTGGTGTTATGATTTTTAAAAACTTGAGCCAATCCCCATTTGCAAAATTTATTGCGCCTTGGGGGACCCCCACCAAGCCTATAAAAGAGGGTCTCCACGTAGGTGCTTGGAAGGACCTGGTTGTGGCTATGGGAGTGCCATCTGATGGTCGCCCTAGGATCCATCAGGTGGTCAGAGTAATCTGACTGCTCAATTTTACAATTATTGCCCGTGCAAGATTCAAAATGGTGTTACACAGATTAGTGGAGCTCTACTGAGAATCAACCAGGGTCTTTTGGTCAATGGAATCATTATTATTATTAAAATCGTTCTTATGTTCATTGTAAACTCATAAAATGCTGACATTTCCCCTTTTCAGAAGATTTTAACCCAAGACATACTTATTTAGCTATTGAGAGAGCAAATGTCTGACAGAAAGAATTTTGCTGAAGTAGGAGACAGTATGATACATACCGTTAGCCTCCAATTGAGGCAGGATGGCTCCAACGGCATAGTCAGAGGCACTGGTAAACAGGAGGAAAGGTTAATCATATTGTGTGTCTTAGGATAGGAAGCTTTTGTAGCAACTGCTTTTGTATCTCTAAAACGGCTTTTGTTTAGCACCTCAATAGAAAGGAGAGTTCTTAATTGATAGTTGAATGAGAGTCTCACTGAGCTGAGATAACTTTTGGATGAATTGATGGAAATACCCATCACACCCAAAAGCAACTTGATATATTGCAGATTTTGAGGTGGTGGCATTTATCATACTGCTTCAACCTTATCTTGTAGGGGTTGATACCTTCATGTGAGATAGCATTTATGACAAAGTCTAATTTTTCTTTTAAAAAAGGTGCATTTTGATGGCTCCAACTTAATGTTTGAATTATGAATTAGTTAAAACTTGCTTGAAATGGTTAATATGTCTGCTAAAAGTTTATGAAAAAAATGATGTTATCAGGATATACTTTCACTAACTTAGCATATGATCTTTTAGGATAAGATTCTCGCTCGTTGGAATGTTGCAGGCGTGCTGAACAAACTTTGAGGTAGTTTAGTGGGCTGAAACAACCTTCACTGCAAAATGAGAGCATATTTTTCTTGACCTGGGGACAAAAGGTCCATTTAAAATATCCGCCAACCAATTACATAACATATTAGTATTTGGAGCCAGAGAGTTGTGCAAGAGCATCATCAAAGTGGGAGACAGGGTAACTGTCTATTTTAACGAGGTTGTTCAATCTTTGGTAGTCCATAATTACCCAATGAACTCCCTTTTTTAATAAGCAAAGAGGAGTCGGCTAAAGGCTATGGTAAGTTTTAGTAGCTCAGCTTATAACTCTCGGTTTAGCTCAGTCCTCATTTGCTGCTCTTTGACCTTTGATTTGAGATAAGGTTTGGGCCAGATGGGAAAAGAATCACCAACATCAATTAGGTGTCTCCAATCCTTAATGTGCCCATAGTCATTATCAGATTTAGAGAAATTATCACGTTAGACATCTAATAAGGAGTGAACTTTTTCCAAGCTCTTTGTGGCTAGTTCATTTCAAATATGAACTTTACGCAAAGCCCAAAACAATATGTCAGTAGGTAGGCCCATATTTAACATAAAATTAAAAAGTGAATCTTTCTGATATCCTTGATTGGTATCAGCTGACCTTTCTCTATTTCATGATGTTTTTTCATAATAATGTCCTAATTAGTGAGGTTCCCCAATAGGATATTGATATAGCGTTGGTAGGCAGGGTCTAATATACCAGGAAAAACTTGAGGCTCTAAAGGACTAACACCATTTGACGCTTGTTGTGCATAACAAACAGAGCGGGAAGATCTTTTAGGTAATCTTGGTGTCAATCATTTTTGTTCCCCAGGCTTGAGTTCTATCTCTATTGAGGCATAAAAATGAATACCCTCCAAAGCGTCACTGATTCAGGAAGCTTCTTTTTAATTTGCCTGTACATTGTGTCATGCAAAGATAATTTAGAATAAAGGTACTCAACTAGAAAGGAGTATTTTTCTTGCTGGGATCTTTATTGTTTGAAACTAGTGAATTTTATTTTGATCGTGGAGAGAAATCCCTGCTTTCTTTTGATGATTCCATCATACCCAATCATGAAATGAGTGCCAATACGCATATTGTAATGATTGTTATCCAAGGTCACAATGGGTGCTTTTAGGATAATCTTCCTAATTTAAATGGGTAAGGAAGAAATATGCCTCAATAACGTTAGTAACTGTTTGGAACTGCAGTTCTATACTCTTGGAGGCATTTCAAGTCAGGTGCAAGCTTTAAATTTATTGTGGGGAAGGGCGACCATGGGACGGACACTTCCAAATATGACTCAGAAGAGACAAACTTAGTACCAGGGGAGGCACCCCAGAGAAGCGATGTTATCTCTTGTTGCCAGCGGGAACGCCACTTATGGGGAGGGGGAGGAAACGTGTGAAGGGGCCATAACCACAATTGAGCACGTGTGGAGGGAGGGGTCTGATTTGATGAATCAGACTGGGAACCAGGAGGAGACCAGCTGTAGGCAATGCGGTGGGAGGTATCCAAACATCCACGCTTGAAAGTGTTCCACCAAATGGGACTGGAATATGTGGACCGCTTCTGGGAGGGTGGGGGTAGAGCCTGCGATGGCATCTAAGACAATCGTGTGGATGGTCCACAAGGCGATTGCAACCACCAAAGCACGAAGAGAGGGCAGAAGGGGGAGGACATTGATAGAGCAAACATATCTCTTGACAGACTGAAGGGATGCGTTTGATCCTGGCCCAGAAGACGTTGAACTTCGCGCCATATCACTTTAGAGGTAGGGCACTTCTCCAGGCGGTGAAACTGCGTTCCATACTAGCCACACACGACACAGGATGAGTGTAAAGCGTTAGAGCACTCAGATGTACGATACACCCGCCTCAGGCAGCGCCTCATGGAGCAGACTTGAGGTTGCAACAGAGGATGGTGTACATATTTCCAGATATTTTTTTGGGTCTCAATGGAGTAAGGGATGTCCATCATGTCCAGGTAGTCCACCCTGGATAGGACATGGGGCCGTGTGAGGATCACGCCATCATGGATGGGTAGCCCCTGTACCTCTTGTGTGAACTGAGGTGAGGGGCGGCCTCTTCAGGTTGTATGTCCGCTAATACAAATTCTCCACTCAGCGCTTCGCATGGAGAGTAGGAAGCGTTTGTAGTGGGTTTTAGTCCCGTGAGGACCTGTGACTGATGTGTGTGAAGCGAGGTATTTCATCAGGGAGTGGGGGTTCGATGGATTGTTGAGGCCCAAGGCGCAGGAGAAGTTGGAGCGGGCTGCGCGGGACCAGTGTTGGGAGGGGAGTGTAGGGGTGGTGACGGCCACATCCAGGTGCCCAGGATCTTGGCGGCATGGGCTTTGAAGTCAAGCAGGCCCATGCCACCATGATGATGAGGGCCAAACATGACCTCTAGCCATACTGGTGGAAGGCAGCCCAACCAAAGCCATCCTTGCAGCAAAGCATACAAGGATTTGTAGAAGCTTGGGGAGAAGGGGATGGCATGGGCTCTAAATCAGACTTTGGAGAGGAGCATGGAGTTGGCTAAAACAATCCTGCCAGTAAGGGAAGTAGGGTGGGCTCTGAGAGAGGCGATTCGCTTCGTCACGTTATCCAGAATACAGCACTCCATTACTGCTGACGTGTATCCGCCTGCCTCCATCCACACGCCCAGATGGCGTACTGGTCCTATGGTAGGACGTGGCACGAAGGGGAACACCAGTGGGGCGGTGTGTTTTGAATTAGTAGGGCGAGGACTAAGCGAGCAGATGGACCAGGTTGGGAACTAATTGCTGGGGTCCAGCAGTTCTGAAACCAACCAAGGAGGATGATTTCAGTTTTGTGAGCGTTCAGTGCCGCGTTGCTTACCTGGGAATACTCCTGGATGAGAGCTTCAAGCGCGCGTGCATCTTGATTATTAGACACCCCAACCACACAATCATCTGCGAACGCCATTAGCTTGATTGGGGCTTGGCCTGGCATGTGGACCCCAGTGAGTTGGGTATTCACATTTCGCAGTAGTGGGTCAAGGCTGAAGTTGTATAAGAGTGGGCTGAGGGGGTCCCCTTGTCGCAAGCCCCTTTGAAGGCGGACTACTTCTGTTAGGAAGCCAGGGCCATGCACTGCCATTGTTGCAGATTCTGTGAGCAGCATTACCCACTTGATGAAGCGAGGGGTAGGCGAAATTGATGGAGGCAGGCCCTGAGGTATTCCCAGTTTACTCTATCATAGGCCTTTTGTTGGTCCAAGAATACAAGTGCCCCAGAGGCTGTGGACTGACATACATTAGCCACAGAGTGCACGTTATCCCAAATTGACCTTCTGGGGATGAAAATGAATTGTTCTGAGGAGATGGTGGCAGATGCTACAGTCCCTAAACGGTTAGCCATGATTTTTATTTAAAATTTTGGTGTCTGTGTTTGTTAGAGAAATGTAGCGCCAGTTGGCTAAGTCTAGCTTATCCCCTTTCTTGAAGAGTGTGACAGTGAAGGCTTCATGTCCTCCTGGTAGGAGGCGGGTTTCCATCAGGCTTTGGTTGAGTGAGGCGAGCAGCAATGGGGATATATATTAGAAATATTTTTTGTAGAACTCATATGGGATGCCATCTGGGCCTGGGCATTTTCAGTTTGGTGCACTGCGAATGGCTGTCCATAATTCGTTTGGAGTAATCAAATTCATTATTTCTGGGTATCAGAAAATGGAGCGGATGTGGGCTTGGTCGAGAAAATCTGCCACATCAGCCGGCTGAATTGGGTCAGATCGGTACAACTTGGAGTTATACTATTGCATTTTGATTGACACTTCAGCTGGTGTATCCGCAATGGAATTATCCGATCTTCACACCTGTGTGCAGGCCACAAACTGGCGTGGTGCAAATTTTTTTACAGAAATGTGCGGTGCACTTGTCACCTTTTGTGATGCGTGTGGCCCTGTACTGAACACAAACCTAATGTTTGTGTTATCTTAAAAGTGCGTTGAGGTGGGCAGCTGCCTCCTCCCACTTCCATCCCCATGCAGAGCTGTATCCTGTAACTGGGATGTTGAACTCCAAGTGTGCCAATTCTGCCAGAGCGCGTGAGATAACCGCTGATGTGGCTTGTGAGCATCTGGAGGAGAGATGGTGAGAGTGGCGGATGGTGTCATCTTTGAAAGTTACCCATGTGAAAATGGGGTCCGCGCAAAATGGTGCAATAAACTTTTTTGCCATAGTTGCCTCTTCTACCCGCATGGAAAATCCTGGCGACCCAATCTCGGGGGGGCAGATTTTGTACCAATGTGGGGCCTTAGCAGCTGTGACAGGTAGGTGGTAGGTTAGCGAGACCAGTTGATGGTCGGAGAATTCCAATTTTGTTGTCTTAAAGTGGGAGATGTGGGGTTGGAATTTCGCCGGTGTTAGAATAAGGTTGATGCGGGTCATGGACCTTAATTGGCTGTTGTGGATGTGGGGCTGCATCATGTTTTCAAGCAGCGGGGCATGCCATGGCAGAGCATCCATTAACCTGAGGGTGGCCTTTAAAACGCATAGTTCTACGTGACTCTGGGGAGCGTGGGGTGAGGAAGGCTACCGGTCCATTGGTGTGTTTAGCCAACAGTTCATGTCGCCGACTATGAAGGGGTCTGGGGGTAGCGAGAAGGATCTGACTGACAAGAAAAATTCCTGACACTCATGTGTATCATTTGGGGCATAAATGTTGATGATTGTGTGTGCTACGTCAGCCCACGAGAAGGTGACAACAAGCACTCGGCCATTTAGGAATGTTTCTAAGGATAAAAATTTGAAAAAATAATTTTTCTAAATTAGCACCCCACAGTGCATTGACCAAAAGGATAGGGATGGGAGGAGCATTTTTTTCCAAGCTTCCTTGGAACCTCATGGACAGTGGGACTCCTAGATGGCCAGGATATCCACGGGTAAATTGTGTTGTAAAAAACTCAGTTTCCTAGCCTGGGATGGGGAGGCCTTGAGTCCTGCGATATTCAACGTCCCTAGAGTGAGGGTTTCCCCCATTGCACCTTAGGTGCAAGGGGTGGGCACCTGGGCCCACCATCATCTTCTAGATCCCCACGGGCCTTCACAGCAGCACGGGTGTTAGTAGAAACACTATTGGAGTTTGTGTTGAATTTTGCGGAAAGAGTTGCGTTGGCTTTAGCCTTCACTTTTGTTTTCTGACGTTGGACGAATTTTTTGCGGTGTGGGTGAGTTTGGTGCACCGTTGAGTGGGTAAAAAAAATTTTTTCAGTTGGGATGGGTCTCAGGTCGGTTTCAACCAGAGCTTGGGTGCAATGATTGGGTGGTTTAAATATCCCATTGGATCCTTGGATTGAGTGGCCCGCTCAGCATGGGCTTCCCAATCTGATTGGTTGATGGATTCCCAAGTTGCTTCCAACACGAAGGTCTCCATGTCCTCCTGGCATTGTGAGTGTGGGATAGCGGTGGTGGCTTTGGCCGCTTCCTTTGCCGCAGCCCTATGGGCCTGCCTGGCCTTCTTCCGCTCTTGTGGGGAGATAGGCTTTACCAGTAGGTAGCAGCCTTGTGCTCCCCATGGGAAGGCCTCCTTGGTACTTGCAGTTGGTTCGTAGTGCGCCTCTCCGCTGGCCATGGCCGCCAAGGGGTGCTCTTGGAATGTGACACCCTCCTTGATGGGGCACGCATGTGCCTTATAGCTGAATGCATCACAGTGGGTGCAAATGGGGGTGTGCTGTCCACGGTCACCCAGAATGGGTGGGTGGTATGCCCTGCAATATCAATAAAAGTGGAGTGTGGGATCTGGGTTAAGTCCTTCACATCTCCTCAGTTGGGATCAGAACTGCAATGGCTTTACCGGTGCACAGGTGTGGCATCAGCGTGAAACGTTGCATTTCAAAAGACTGTATTTCACCATATACAGCGAGACCATCTTTCAGGTGTTGTTCCAAATTGTCACGTTTTACCGTAGTAGGCAAAAAGTTGAACGTGAGGAAAATTTAGTTTGATTTTGTCCATCTGGTGCATCTAGTTTCGATGACCCATTGCCCTTTGGGGAGGTTGACCACTATGCACACCGCTGCAGCCTCATCTGCTGCTGTTTTGCTTTCAAAACCTAGGTCCAGCCAACCGCATGACATGGAGTGAGGTGTAACGTACACCGCGGTTGGGAAAATTGTGTGTACATCTTCATAAAATTTTTCTATAAGGCCGTTTTTTGGATGTCTAGAAACACGTGGACTCCGAATTCCACTGACAAAAGTGGCTGGGAGTGTGGCGTGTTGATGTACTGGTTGCATCGTGCTTGCCATTCGAGTATCTCCAGGGAAATAGTGACTGCCAGTTTCTTAGTATTTTTGTCAATTCCGCCAGATTCTCCGGGGCTTTTTCAAACGTTGGAGGCCGCGGGCCTTCCACCTGCTCCTCTTACCTTGCTTGCCCAACTGCTCCCTGACATGAGCGCAGACTAATCTCCTCTTTGAGATTATCAAACTAGATTCAGTCTTGAATTGAATAGGTTGCAATAGTGATTGTAACGAGAAAGAAAAGTTCCAAAAACAAGTCAGGTGCAAGCTTATTTTTCTTGATAAGCTTCAAGGATATGACATTAATCAAGGGAGCCAGAGTTAAGGGTGGCCATAAACCGTTTTTTTGAATTATAACCTAACTTAATTATAAATCCATTAAATTTAGTGAGGAAAGCCAGGACCTCATTAAGACGAAAAATAGAGTTAATTTTTGAGCTGTCTTATAATATTTTTCCTTGATGGATTGCAAAGTACGAACATAATGATTAGGTCAGATCAGCAAGGCAATGAACTGTTAAGTATCACTAGCAATGTCAATAATATTAGGGCATCTCAGAACTCGACTAAGATAGTTTAATAAGGTAATATGGCCTCATATACTCCTTCAGCGTTAGACTGATCTGGAATTAAAATTTCATCTGACTCTCCTAAGACATAATATCCAACAACTTCATGACCCCCTTCAGATTCTCATCAGCGGGGTTATCTATTTAGGTCAAATGAGCAATAGAAGAGGGTGCAGAGTCAATCACTTCATATTGGTCAGCAATAAGGGTGCCTGTCCCTACGCTGACAAATCTTTTTCTTGCTCTCCAGTTTTGGCTCTCTTTTTATGGCACACATTGTCAACGTGCCAACCTTGTTGCAGTGGATGCACTTGGGGCGCTCAGCTTTCTTCAGCTTCTGATCCTCAATGGTTAAGGCTTGGGGTAAACACATCTCATTAGGCAGTCTCAAGCTTATAGAAATCAGTGACATCTAGCATTGCCTCTTTGATATTGTGAACATTATAGAAGTAACATTTCAATGAGATAATGTGCATTGCCAAGGAAAGGGTGGAAAGCCAACTCAGTCATGATGGCAGAAATGACGTCATAAAGAGAATACATCTTAAAAACTAACAGCATCTGGGCTTCAATGTAGAACCAATTGTTGAAGGTGGCAACCAATTCTACCTTTTGCATGTTGATGCGCATATAGTCCTTTTTTCAAGTTTAAACTTTGATTTGAGCCAAACTCATAATTAAGAGCTTTTTTAACCTCCGCCCAGGTACAAAGGATATCAATATGATGAACAATTACTCAATGAACCATGTGAATTAAGCAGGGGATGACGTGCTTTACTTTCTGGTGATCAGTAACCACTTCCATAACTAATTTATAAACTTATAGAAACAAAGCAATGCTACCCTCGTCAGGGGTAAACCTGTCCTTATAAGTAGGTTAAAAAGGGACGAGATCACTCCCTGTGAGGGCATGGACAGCAGGAGTATTGTGTCCCATAATCTCTGAGAAAATGTCCATCTAGTCAAAAAAGTGGGAAATACGATCAATTGACTATGGATAGCATCAAACCTGGTTTCCATGGTTTTAGAGGGATTTCAAGAGGCGGTTTCACATATAGTTATTCTAGCCTCCATTGCAAGATTGTAAATCACAAGTTCTTTAACCCGTCTTTAAAGTTCCCTAACTTCAAAAAAGAGGTTATATAATAAAGTACTTAAGTTTTGTTGATCAACTTCCACCACCCCGACATGCCTTTGAAGATCCTACTTCATTTTATTACACTAATCATTGTCTGGCAGGTAACCTTTTTATGTAGGTCATCCTTGCCCTGTTCATAAAAACTCCCTACTAGAGATAACTGAGAGTATGTATCTTTTAAAAAAATTAGCTCTTTAATGGTGTTCTTGAACCCATTATATTCCTTCTCACATTCTTGAACCATTGAGCCAAATACTTAGCATTTTTCAAGTGATGCCTCTAGCTTTATTTCATTTTTCCAAATAAGCGACCTTGACTTCTTTAGTGGGAGCAGACCCATGAGATATCAAGAGGAAGGCCGTTTGAGCTCCCTAATTCATAACATGGCTTGTGCTAATTGTTGAGCTAAAGCGTCTATTCTTTTTCATCACTCAGTTAAGAAATAAAAGCTTGAGACAACAGCTAACTGTGACTTTGCTCTTCATGCTTTGACAGTTCCTTCAAAAAATCTTCAAGTAGATAGTGAGTCTTAGTGGAGGACACATCCAGATCTTCACAGAAGAATATCATGGCTTTTCTACATAATTTACTATGCCAGTATGATTGTATTAATTCACTCATGTAAGTAATTAATAAATCTGCGGTTCTCTTCCACTTCAGGCTTCGCTTTTACTACATGACTAGAGGCCAAGTTGTAGAGATTCTCATAAGCCAGTCTTAATGCATCATGATTCATTAGTTGGCGTTGTAGTTCTTCAAGGTGTGCTCCCATCAGGTGGATCATGTGAAAAATAACGGGGTGAGCAAACTTTTTAAATGTAGGTAATCAAATTCGTGAGTTAGCTGTAAGTGTCCAGGAGGGTTTGGGTTTTTTAGAGGAACATCAGTCGATCTTCCATTAAGGCCTTTCTCACAGGAAGCGATATCCTCAGGATGCAGTATGCCATGAGTCAGGTCATTAACCACTTCAGCAGCAGACCAGGTAATCCTTCAAGACTATGGTATAACCATGTGGTCAAATTGGTCATCTCCAAAGGTGATGGTAGAGGGCTGTCCATCTTGTCATCCTATTCACTACCCCATTTCTTATCCATCCAGTTATGCTAGTGACATGAGCATATTTTATTTTAAGTGTAATTAATAGTTGTGGTGTACAGGGTCCTTAAAGTGAGCACCACTTGTTGAAATTCTGGCAAGGGGCTGCTCACAGGTGCTTAGCCGCAGGATATCAACAATATAACAGATGCATGAGTACTAAGAAACTTGACATCTGTTCAGATAAAAAGGACTATAAAGTAGACCACAAACAGGCTTAAAGTTATCAATTAAATTGATATGATGATTGATATGGTTTCTTTCCACCCAGAGTCACTTTTGAGTGAATTTAATTTTTAAAAAAGTAAAATTAATATTATTAGCCTATGACTACCTCCCTGTTTGCTTCCCAATGACCTTGGATTCTCCACTGTCTTTTCCTATGTGGGGCAGAGGCAAAACCCCATCCAGAATTTTACATCCGTTGAGAAAATGCGCTCAGACTGGTCCATCCAGTCCCACCAAATCATCAGGTCAGTTCTCTCTTCCCAATGATCTCGCCATCCACCTTGCACGTGCCCAGGCAGTGCCTTGCAGCCCAATCGTTCTCCCCTGCTTCCAGATGCAATTTTGGCCTTCAAGTCAAATGTGGGAAATTTTTCAAATATACCAAAAAAGCTTTTATCATCATGGCCCAGGTGTTGATGCTGCCAGCTGGCTTATAGATTTCCACCCATATAATGGGTATTTTGATCTAGGATCTACTTTTGAAACTGACGCTGCCACTGCAGCCACTGTGCCACTGGTTTTCAGGGAACCCTATCCCAACTACGCGCACCTGGAACCCACAGACACCACTATGGTGGTTCAGTTTGCGGAGTTTCCCACTCACCTTCCCCCATGGTGCTCCATTAGGAGTAGATGAAATTTTGAAAGTGTATGGCTCCAATCCCATCCTCTAGTTTGAGGTCCACAATGGGGCTGCTCGCCTTGCTAGGCCTTGGGAACTCACCACAATTAGGCCAGAATTTTATAAAATCGCTCAATCAATCCCCCCTGTGCCACCATTCCTTCTGCCCATGACCACCCATTCTGGGCCTGCATCAGGGGCGGGCGAACCATCTGTCCATCCTACTTTAAGTTAAAGTTACGTGAAGCATAAATGTCCCTCTCTTGCTGCTTACACCGGACCTGCGTTGTCTCCATCTAGCCCACAATTTGTCATGCACCCCTCTGCCTTTCTTTTATAGAGTACAATTTTTCCCCACCTCCTTTAAAGCCTGCTGCCGCTACAGTACCCACAGCTGCCAATCAGCCCCTCCTCCGTCCACTGCCACCTGCGCCTCAATCAATCAGGAAATGGCTAGGACAACAGTCCTTTCCCACATTATTCTTCAATTGCCGGCCACAACCCATCATTTCACTGACCCCAATATTCAGTATGACTTGAACCCAAGGCCCATTTGATGAAACTGATGAGATGGGCAATGATATTAAAGAAAAGAAACCCTGAATCAAAGAATTTATCCAGGTACAGCACCCCATTCAGGTCCCTCAACTTTTTTACGCACCCAACCAAAAGCCCTTGTGTTCCAATCTGACCACCAGCTCGCTATTGCAGCTTCTGCTCACCCTTATATTTGCAACTTCCGCAATATGACTGATTTGTCAGTGATGATGCTTGCCAAGGAACTTCCTTATCCCATTATTGCTCCGATTATAGCCCCACAGGGCAAACGTGATATACTAGCCCTCCACAAACAAGCAATTACCACCATTGAAAAAGTTTTATCACTTCATAGGCCAAGCCAAAAGTCACCAGCGCCACCGTAACTTTATTAAACAAGCTTCCTTCCATCCTCCTTCATGCAGAGGACTATTTTTCCAGGTACCTAGGTGTTTTTTGATGCAGGTAATTTCTGCGCCAAGCCAATAGTCCGCCTACTTGCCCACCATGTTGTTGATCATCCCACACCATGGCTCTCTGCCTTGAAACGCACTCTTGCCTTTGATACAATCTCCAATGCTGAGGTTGAGCCCCCAAATCCCCCTTCCCCTTCTTCCATGGTGGGTTGAGAGGTTCATCGCTGTCCCGCCTGGTTAGATGTGTTCTTGTTTGTCTGTATTTCACCTGCTCGTTTTGGGCGGCCAAATTTTTTTGTTCAGGTAGGTCTGTTCATTCATTTTTTATCTCTTCAAGTTTTGGTAATGTCAGTCCCAAGGTCAGCATGACTCACATAAAATTTAAAATGACAATTGATATTTTAGTTATTAAAAACTTGAGATTTTATACCTCATTTTCAGAAAATCCCAAAGTCATTGACTGTGGTAAATTATTTCATATGATGCTATCATATAAAGAGATTTTTATATTTATTTTGAGGCTCAAACTGGGGGCCAAGATTCAGAGGTTTTTTAATTATTTTAATACTTGGTCACTACTTTAGATTGTTGTGTCAACAAGCTTTTAGATAAGCATACTTTGATTTGTCAATATTTGTGTACATCCAATAATTCTGGGTTCATGACTCATATTTATTATTGCTCTGATTTCAATACAATCACTATTCAATCATGCAAATTTTTTAACTGAAATGACGCGTTTATGATCAGGAAAATAGTTTTTAAATAATAACAAATTAACTTATCAAAATTCTCCAAAGATTTTCACTACATTAGGACTTACTTCAGGTGATATGTCAACAGCAAGTATGATGAATTAATATGGCAATTACTTATTATATTATAAAATCAGCCATCTCAGAATCTTTCCACTTTAGTTGTTTAAAGGGATTTCTTAGTTCTTGATTAATGGATAAAATTCGTCCTTTAGAACCCTCTTTAGGTTTATAAAATAGTGTTATTTCTCTTAGTAGATAGCACTTTATTTAAGTTAGTGCTGAGGTGGGCTTCTAAATCAGTTCGCCTATTCTGCTGATGGTTAGAGTTAAAAATATTTTATAAATCTAAACTATTCTACCAAGGGGTGAATTTATAATCATTAATCCAACTTTAACTATTCCTCCATGAGTTTTAACTGAAATTCAAATATTATTTGAACTATTTAAATTTAGACTTTCTTCTCAGCTAGTCAAAGATCCAAATGTTCAACATTTTGCACTGCAGTATGGTTTTAGTACAGGAAAATCAGATCTCTGCTTTCAAATGGTGGACTATATGATAAATGTAAACTCAACAATTAATACGCCAAGCTTTTCTTTCCCATTATTATCACTTTTAGTAACACGATTCTACACAATTTCTCTGTGATTGACAATCAACCTGAAATATGAGCAAATTTGTCCGCAACAATACCAGTTGGGCAAAAGTGGTCAGCACAAAAGGCCCAAAGCCCTCCCATCCCGCCGGGGAAAATCGCCCCAGTGGAATGTTGACACACCCTTTCACCAAAAAGGGTGAGTACAGCACTGCACCCAGAGTTTTGCAATTCCTGCAAAAATGGGCGCATATACCAAAATAGAACACTCCCAACCTATTCTTCTCTTGAGCACGGCCTTAAATTATGGTCAGCGATACTTCCCTTGAATCATGGGAAAAAAATGGGGGAGGCCTTTTCCGCAACTTTCCCAAACACCATCTTAGTAAATTTTAAAAATTTACACAGAGGATGGGTGGACATCAGGTTCATGTCCGTGGAAGAAGTGGTGGAAGCAGCGAAAATCAAATTCTCCATAAAAATCAACAATGAAGACTGCACCATCCACACAGTGTGCACGCGATGGAATATGCCAAACAACCTATTCATCATATTTGACTGACTTCTGAGCACCATGCACCACAATATCCTTGCGGACAAACTCCGCGGGAGCCTCAAAGGTTATGGAGTAATCAAACAGTTCAAATTTGAAAAATTCCCCCTCCTGCCTCACCTGTGCACAGGAAAGGCAATAGCCATTATTGAGCTGGATTAGGACGTGGCAAAGGACATCACCCTCATTCCCCACATGGAAACCATCAACCTCCCCAATGGCAGCGTATCTCGCCCCTTCCATATCACACCAGAACACACCCCACCTATCTGCGAATTATGCTCAGCAATAGGCCACAAAGACCATGCATGCCCCATCAAGTGCGGGATTAAAGCACCGGAATTTTTTGAGGACAATATGGATGAAACAAGACCAACTTTCGGCAAAATTAAGGACTCCACTTTTCCCTTTTATTGGGGTGAAAGCTAATATTTCTTTGGTTGAGACCATCTTACGCAAGGGCTGCCATCGCGCACAAACTTCCCACAAGCAGGCCGCAAGTTCCACTGAGACCCAAACTCACACCACAATTTCCACGGAGCAAATTCAGGCAGATGCCATGGCAGCACAGAGGAATAACCAATCAGATTCCCCACATAAAACCCAACACAACCAAAATGACGAATTATTTGGACATAACTAATCAAACACCTCCAACCAAGCGGTAGCAGATCCACATTGCACCACTGGGGATCCTCCCAGCCAATTACATGTGATAGATGATGTTATGGAAGACAACTCAGCCAATAACAACGTGACAACACCTATGCACAGGACCCAGCCACCCCAACTCCTAGTTTATGCCCATCAAACCCACAGGCAAGCAGCAAAAAAATTTTGCTAATGGGGCAAAAGCCAACCCACGCCAGACCCAAAATCTATGGAGTAATCCAAGCCAGAAGAAACTAAACAAAACCAGTACTAAGACTGCCAACCAACACACTAGAAACAATCTAGCTAATTGGCCCCATACTTGCAGTATGACCCATGATAAGGAACTGGGTGACCTCAGTGGTTCATCCCAGCATTCCTGATGTGTAGACTAATGCAATCAACATAAAAACTCTCAACATCTCGGGATCCAAGGCCCTCACATCCCAGGCCAAAAAAATGGCTTTCCTACACAATATCACCGTGGACATCTTGGCCATCCAAGAACCCCACTGTCCACCGGGGGAGGAGGAGTCATGGTCAACCATGCTCCTTCCAGCCAAATCCTTTTGGACATGCCATTGTGGGATGGTAATTCAAACAAACTGTAACCCTCCAGTAAAAATCCAAAGCACATCCTCCCACCTGGAGGGACAGCTGCTCCTAGCGGACCTCAAGTGGAATGGAGAAAATTTGGTGTAGCATGTGTGTATGCCCCAAATGATCTGAATGACTGCCAAAAAAGTTTCCAATATCCTCTCAATCCATCTATCCAAGGCAACATTTTTTGTGGGAGATTTCAACTTCTGGATTAACGCCAATACTGACCGCTGGCCCAAGTCTAGGGCTATACCCCGCGGCCACACAGAACTACGCATACTAAAGGCAACACTGGGCCTATGCGACACCATTCCTAAACAAGCCCCCAATCTGGCCAACATGACGAGGCCCCACCACAACAATAACCAGCTGGTTTTAATGACCCAGATTTACCTGATGCTTGCCCCTATAGACTTCCATCACCAAGTATCAAACTTTACAGCAACAATTATCCCTTTCTCCAACCATCGAATGGTCTCAATAGCACTATCATCCTCAGAAAAATATATGAAAAACCACCAAACTGGCACAGAGTTCACCCGAGCACCATCCATCTTTCAGAGCTTAAACATTGGATTGAATGGTGCTAACAACACAGCAAGAAAGAAGACCACCCAATGGGAACCCTATCACCAAGTGGGAAATATTCAAGGCTTGAGCAACCAAGAAAGCCTGCCACCTGAACTTCAAAAACAGCTGTAATGTCCGTGACAATCAACAAGGCTATCAGACAGCTTTACACTTAGAAAACAACACACCTTGCAGGGATACACCCCCCAATGGGGCCGCCTGTGATTCCAGCTATCAACACAGGTAAAAACCCTTCTTTAGGAAATACCAGCATTACACTGAAGTATGCTATAATTCAAAATACATTTTATCTGGAGAAACTCACATGGCCAATTTTTCCGCCATTTTAAACAAATTTCAACGTCAGCGACCTGCACACAGGTCCGCCGAGCAGATGACACAATGGCATCTACAACATTAAGAATATCAGCTGAATTACACCGATTTTACACTGACCTGTATACAGCGGATTTTGCATCACCTAAAGAAATTGAATAATTCTACCTTCCGCTAATATTGACACTGTAGCTGGCTAACCAGACCTTGCAGCACCCATAACTAAAGATGAACTATGGGAGATAATAAGATCAGCCCCATGCAACAAGTGCCCTGGGCCTGATGGCCTCCCATATGAATTTTAAATAAAATATTTTGACTATATCGCACCAATACTACTGGCAACTATGAACAAGTGCCTGGAGGACACAATCCTCCTACCTGGCGGCCAAGATGCCTATGTGGTCACACTTTTCAAAAAAGGAGACCAGGCAGATCTAAACAACTGGCGTCCAATTGCTCTCACCAATACTGACACCAAAATCTAACTAAAATCTTAGATAAGCGTCTGGGTTGCATTGCTCAGACAACCCTCTCCCCCCATCAGTTTGGCTTCATCCCAAAATCGCTCAATTTAGGATAACATCCATACAATTGCCAACATCTGCCAATATAACCTCACAGGCGCCCTTACTTTCCTGGACCAAAAGAAAGCATATGAACGAGTGCACTGGGGTTACCTAGAACATTGTCTAAAGGCTTTCAACCTACCACCCCATTTTATAAACTGGGCGCTCCTCCTAACGCGCTCAGCCAGGTTTGCAATCAGAGGCCCAGGTTTCCTAATTGACACCATCACCCCCAAAGGGGCCTCAAACAAGGTGACCCGCTTAGCCCCTACTATACAATTTTACCCTTGACCCTCTCCTCCGCATTGTAAACTCAAAGCTCACTGGAATCAGGTTGGAGGACAACTACCAACCAAAATGCTCGCCTTTGCTGATGACTGCGTTGTTGGAGTCTTAGGCAATAGGGATTCCAGGGCGATTGAGCGCATTATTCACCAGTATGATTCAGTGAGTAACGCCATGTTGAACAAACAGAAAACAGAGGTAATTATAATGGGCAAATTCAGTTCAAACTGGGCCCCACCCCCCCACCAACACACAAACCAACCAACCACACAACAATGATCAAGCCAGTAAAACCACTGTGTTTACCCTTTGCACACCACCCCGCCACCAACCCAGTCCAGCATCTGGGCTTATGGCTTGAAGCCAGTGGATATGCACTTGACATCATCAAAACTAACATTTTGTACAACATCACAAAAAGAATGACATGTATGCGGAGGAGTAAAGCTAGCCCAACCGGAAGAGTTGTGTTAGCCAACTCCCTGATCCTATCAAAGTTATGGTTTGCTGCCCACTCGATCCCCTTATCCACCAATTTTACCAACGCAGTCTACAAGCTCCTTTAGAACTGGCTATGGGCTGGATACCGTGCACCTGTCAGGCTGGAGACCATGTACAGCCCACGGAAGAGAGGCGGGATGAGGCTGCTTAACTTCACGGAAAGAGCAACGCAAATCCTAGGTTCATGGATAGCCTCCACGACGTCACCCAACCCACCATCCCTCACTGGGTCAAGGCAGTCCATACAATTTTGCAAAGGAACTACATCTGAGGTCCCCCTCCAACCCGGCGACCCTGATGAAGTACCTTGTATCACACCCAAATGCCACTGGACCGCACAGCACCAATCGGTATTTCAAACTCATCCTATAAAGCCTAAGACAAGGGGATTGGAGCTTCTCCTATGCAAAGCAATCTGAAGACATTCACCCTCAAACTAGATATGTGCAACTCCACAGAGGACAAACGGCGTAACGTACCTCCCCCATTACCACCCTTCCCTCTGTCCAGGATTGACTACCTAGCCACCAAGACGTCCCATATGACTTGCACACCCAAAAACAGGTGTGGAACCTCGTCACCTGCCCCCTCCTATCCCCACAATTGTGTTCCACAATGTGGCGATACATGCACCGTACATATAGAACAGCTGACCGTACTTTCTCAATGTTCAAGACATGCGCCATCTGTGGTGGACCCAACACACTAGCACGCCGCCTGGAAGAGTGCCCGCCATCTGCGCATATCTGGTCCAACGTGATGCACTTGTTTCAACAATCACCTACAACCAAGTTCTGACTATCCCGCGGTATCATGTCACTCAACATGGCCTCACCTATCCCCCAGACACTGAGGGCTCTAATTGTGTGCATTGCAATATGGTCCATTCACACAATTACCCTTGACGCCTTCAACGGGATCTTCCACAATTTTAACCAAGCCATCATCAGGTTCCACAGCCATTTGGCTGACCATTTTCAAGCCTGGCTGTTCGGCTCACTCCAACACAAATGGAAGAAATGGATGGGCACCTGGATTCCAATCTAGTTCCTTCTTTATGACATTGAAAACCTCACAGTCTTCATAGGCGGTACACTCTACTAGCCCATGTTTTGTCATGCCACTCAAGGTCTAGTCAACCCACCACCCGTGGCCACCCAGCCACACCAAAGTGTGCCAAGTCATATAATTTGAGTTCCTTTATTTTGCGCTCTCTTCCCATTTCTGTTTTCCACTCTCCCTTCTCCTACATATCGGATGTGTCTGTCCCCTGGTCAGCCATCCTCGTATCAATAAAAATTTAATGTGCCTAATCAAGCTTCTGAAGAGAGTCTGACTGATGAGGAGTAGATTATGGCGAAATTTGAAGATGAGAATATGAGAAATTTTTAATGATCAGTAGAATTGAGTTTTATTGGGATGAAACCTGATGTACAAAAATGGACAGATAAATTTCAAAACTGCTGTCATAAATGTGGTGCAATTGGAAGTTTAGCGCACAATGATGGGGGAAGAGCCAAGAGAGAATGTGAATCTTATATTGCCTCAAGAGGGAAAACTGTTCAAGATTCGGAATAAGGTTCAGCCTTCTAAATGCAGAACAATGTAGCACAGCAATCAAAACTGTTTTTTCTGATGTCTTCAAAGACAGAGTAAATATTTTAGATCTATATATAAATGACCCAGGATAGGATCCTCTGCATCAAGTTTTAACGTCAGATATATGCCATCTTGAACGCAAGATCAAAAATGAAGATAATTAATATATAATTATTGATTTTTAACCGCTCAAAGTCACTTTTGAGCGATTTTAAAAATAAGTTTATTTATCCACAGCCATCTTCCCAAACCTATTCTTTGATGTCCTTGGCTCTGTCGCCTGCCAACCCAGTGTGGGGCAGCAGTGCACCCCCACCTAGCGTTTTCTGCCCTGAAGGCAAGCGCGTTCAGATGGGTTCAAACAGCCCACCCACTGCTTCCAACCGTTTTGTCCCCCACGGGACTTAGAGCTCCACCTGGCGCGCGTCCACCCTTCTCGCCCCCATCCTCTCGCCCTCCCTCGCTCTGCTATTCGCTATTGCCTCAGAGTGGACTATGAGCGTTTGTTCCCATATGCCAATAAGGCAATTATTGACCTAGCCACTACAGCCTTTGCGCCAGCTGGCTTTATAGACTTCCGCCCTTTTAAGGGCTACTTTAACGTTGGGTTCCAATCTGAGGAGGATGCTGAAGCGGCAGCACAAACTCCTCTAATTTATAAAAAAAACCCATTCCCACAACCCGTACTCGCCTCCCTTCAGACACCACGCTAGTGGTATCCTTTGCAAATCTCCCATCCCACCTTCCACCCCAGGTTTTGTATGACCAGTTGGTCGCGGGGCTTATAGCTTATGGCACTCAGCCCAACCTCATCTTTGCCATTCCATCTGGTGCAGAACGCCTTGCTGCTCCTCGTGCAACAGCCACCATCATACCACACCACCCTACCATAGCCCAACAAATCCCACCCCGCGCTAGCATGGCTGCAGCGCCTGATCTTTTCTTTTGGGCTCAGGTCAATAATGGTAGGCAGATTTGTTCCCTCTGCTTTGGCCTCGACCATGCAAAAAGAGCGTGCCCTAAGGCCAAATCTGCTGATGCAGCTTCTGAGCCCCCCTATGGAGGTTCAGTATGGGGCGCTTTGCTGCCCCCTCCCACCCTCCAATCTCGTTCAGTGGACCCACATGGAAAATCACCCCCACCCAAAACCTCCATCCTCACTCTCCCACCTAAATCTACGCCAGCCAATCAGAGCAATGCTTGGACCAACATTCGCACCTAAGCAGCTGCCCATTCGCCCAATCCTACCCACTCAAATTTAAACGCCACTATTCCAGTGAACCAAAATCCATGGGATCTATTGGCTGAAACTGACGAATCAGGTAATATCCTCATTAGTAAGCATACAGGTCATCCTCTCTGCCATGGCGATTATGGTCGGGCAGAATTTTTCCTTCCCAACTTCGATGAAACCCCTACCCCTCGCTATTTTGCTTCTCTACCCAATACAGCCCCCTTCCAAAGTGATTACCAGCTCGCATTAGCTGCGGTGGCCTCTCCTCATTGCCCAAAACTACGCACCGCGGTGGCCCAGTCAGTGGCTCAGCTTCAGCATGGCCTGCCCACCATCTTCTTCCCCCTGACTTCCCTGAATCTCCCTGCAGTGACATCTCAAAACTATTTGATGATGCTGAAATCGCAGTTATGAATGTCGCAACGCTTGCTTCATTCAACCCCTCAGCCAAAATCACCCGCCACAGTATCTCCCTTTTCACCCAACTTCCTGAAGCCCGCAAAGAAGCTGAAGTTCTCCTCGCAGCTTTTGTTGAAACACTTTCCCATCATTATCTTGATGCAGAAGTGGAAAACTCCTACTACGCTGACCTCAGCCCCCACTATGCAGATGCCCCAACGCCCTGGCTCTCTGCTCTGATCTGGTACTGTAATTAACACCCCTTGATCGAGGTGGGTCTTTCTGAAAACCAACCCCCCGACCCCTCCTCACCCTCTTCCATGGTGGGTTAAGCAATTTCTGCTTCCCACCTGGTTAGTAGTTTGTTTTGCCGTTTTGAGTGTTGTGATTGGTACTGTCCATCCCCTGGTCAGCGTACCTCAAATAAGTCTAAATATAGAATTATTGATGGAAACTGCATAAAACGCTGAGAATGCAACAACATAAATCAAAGTTGGATGATGCTAACATTTACATACCATTTCATGCAATTAAGGGATCATTTACAGATTAGTTGGCGGTATTAAAAAATTTTAAGCAAGGAGAGTAATGAAATTGGCAATGTATAAAGAAAAAACGATTAATATGTTTAAAAGAACTGGAAAATGGCAATAAAGTTACTTAACATGATACTAGATGGATTGAATGCCAGCTTCTAACGAAAAAAATTATGATTAGGACCTGTCGAAATTATTGACAAATCAGGAATGAATGCACAATAGATAAGTCCATTTATAATTTATTGCTAAGAGAGGGATAAATGACTATATGCTGAAAAAAAATCACTGATGTCATATAGTTAATTGGGCACATAGTAAATACTTAAAGTATTGGATCCAAGAGAAAAATACAAAAAATATAAAGAAAAAATATCATTTATAAGGAGATCATCCTGAAAAAGTAGAAATAAGTGAAAAAATTACTAAATAAAGCCAATTTTTATTATTGCCATAATTGAATGAATTTGGTGGTGTTTCCAACTTATGTAATCATATGGGGAGAAAGGGAAGTATATAAACAGTTTTGAAGAAGAGCGTTTATGGTTGGCAGGACCAGTTCATGTTGAAACTGGGTCCTCCATGAAGAACCATTGGAAAGGAGAAGTTGAAGATCCGCTGAGATCAGAATAAATGAAGCATGACATGGAGAATACAGCCATTAAGGAAATCATTGGCATTATTGACTTAGTGATCCTTGTAAGAATGTAGCTTTGAAAGCCCCCAACCTGGGAGAAAAAGTCGTTGAAGATTTTATTGGTGAGATCAATTGAATAATTCTGGTATGGTGGATAGACATGAGAGCCATCCTCATTAGAACCCAACCTGGGGGAAATTAGTTATTCAGAAGCTCATCATTGGTGAGATTGAATGAGTGACAAAGGAGAAACAGCTCTCATGTGAGTCAGCAGGAACTATGAGAAGGAGAAGAGGAACTGAACTGCCAAGAATGGGCATTAGAGGAGGCGTTAAGCAAGGAGTAGAATATTTAGCTCAAAAAATTGATTTTAATTATGTTGGCAAGATTATGACAACAGATCAAAGAAGCATCCAATTTTAATTTCTATTTTTGTTGGATAATCTGTTCAAGCGTGGAATGTGTTGGGATTTTGTATTCCCACATTATCCAGATTAATAGTCTATAATATACATATTTGCTTTATCCGTTGTTTAATAATCTATTACAAGAAACTAATAGCAGATGTGGTAGTTGACATTAATTTTGTAACTATTGTTTGGGGATAATTTCTAAATATGATACAACTAATTTGCCAGTTTTTATTCTGTTAGGTTACTAATGTTCTGCTAGGGAAGATCCTTACCAAGGTTTGTAAGTGTTTTTATTATTAGTTTATCTATCAATAAAATCTTTTTGCACAAATTAATTGGGGTTTGTCACCACTCACTAAAGGCTTCATAAGCAGTTGCTGAAGAGTTAAAATCACTTTTACAAGCGCAACTTGTGGGTTAGCCTAAAAAAAACAAAACCAATATTATTGGGTAAAAGGTCCATTTACCTAATCAAATTGCTAGCTTCATAAGTTTAATCTTCTGGGGTTGGATGAAGGCGTTGGGATGTGTTATTTCTGAATCTAATCTAAATTTAATTGTAATCTAGTAGGCTATGAATGATGACTAGGTGAATGGATGAGCAGATGCATCATTCATTATTAGTGTGATTTTTAAGTGTAATTTAATTACCAATGGATGTCATTCCCATTGGGGCGCCAATAAAAGTGTACTCTGAATTCCCCTAAATAATTATATGAAATTATATAACAAAAGAAGACTTGATGAGTGTAATTATATATTTAGACTGTTATACATTCTTTGTACTTCGTCTTGTGATTAGAGGTTTTAGGATAGTTTTCCTTTGACTATATATGCTCTCAAGATACTAAGATCTCTTGTTTCAATAGTGGGAGGGAGAAGCCCCTTGTTGTCCAGAAATTTTCTGAACTCTAGAGGAAGAGTTAAGTGGATTGTTTTCCCTTTTCTAGATTGTTTTCAAGTATCTTCAATTGGTTTGAAAGAAGGTTTCAATTAACTGTCTTAAGAGAAAACCAGATCAGATTTAATATGACTAATTTTGTTAAAAACTCAGCTGTTTACTTGTCTATGAGTAATTATCAAAATATCTATAGCATATTTTCTTAGTACTAGATGGTCCCAACCCAAGGGGGGATTCATCGATGTTTATCGAATTATGCCTGGGCTCCTAAGAGCCTGAGGCGAGGGAAGGGGAGGGAGGAGGCATCGAGAAAGGGAGGGGGTTTGCGCGCCAGAGCCGTGCTGCAGTGACAACTGAGCGGGGGAGGGTTGGCGACATAGTGCAGACCTTCAGGGCCATCTCAAAGTGTACCTGAAAGTGGGTGATCATGTGTGGAAGGGTCCACACCTGCTGGTCAAAGGCAGCACGAAGGAAGTAGTTATGGATGGTCCAGATGGCTGTGGCATAGGCGAGGACACGGAGGGGTCGGTGGCAACCAGGCAATGTCTGCTCAAACATGAGGTCTTGCACAGGGTGTCCAGACCAGGGCTGAGCATGGAGGAGCGCGCGGGCCTTTGGCCAAAATGCGGCGACACCTGGACAGGTGAAAAAACGATGGATGTGGGAGTCAATAGGCTCCACACAGTGGGGGCAGCTTCGGTGCTGGAAGGTAGGGCCAGTCCGGTCCCCTGTCCTGTATGAACAGTGGAGCACCCTCCATAAGGTGTTGGACACCTGTGCTGACAGGATGGGGTGATAGACGTCCTTCCACAATTCCTTAAGGTCAAATCTCACGGAGGGAGGGAGGAGCTCAAGGAGTCTTGGGCGGATGGGAGGACGATCTTGGGGGTTGAGGCGAGTTGTGACAACTTGTCCATTGTGCACAATTGCATGGCGACGTGGGCTGAGGCCAGGGCCTTCCCTTCTGTATGGGAAGGCATGGTGGATCCGCGCGCCTACTCGTTTCAGGGCAAGGAGAGCCTGGTTCCAGTAGGGGGATGAGGATGGTTTTAGGCGATGGCCTGGGTGGTTTGTGAGCCACTCCCCAAATGAGGTCAGAGATGCTCTAGGAAGACCCAGAGCTGCTGACACTGACTGGCGGAGGGCGGGCGCCCATTGGGTCATGGGGGTCGCGTCCCAGCAGACAATCGGCCATAGGAACTTCAGGAAGATTGTGGTGGCGTGGGATCGCGTGTCCAGAAGCCCTAGGCCCCCTTCATTGCAGGGTCGGGCAATGGTTGAGAGGGCCATTGGTGGATGGTTTGAGCCCCAGATCCAACAGCGGAGGAGTACATTGAGCCGCGTATAAAAGGCATCTGTGAATGGGCAGACGTGCGCTAGGAACCAGACTTTGGAGAGAAGGAACACATTGGCCATCAGAGCTCAACCCGGGGGGTGATGTGCCGCCGGTTCCAGCTGGCAATCCTGGAGTTAACTGCTGCAAGGAGCAAGTCCTCATTGTCTTTTAGCGCAACTCCTTGTTGGTTGGTGAGAACGCCCAGGTGACGGAAGGTACCGCGCTCAGGTTCAATACCAAATGGTGGGGGGAAGGTGGGGGAGCCGACCTGCACAACTGTTGTCTTGGAGGTGTTGACCATGGCGTTGGACGCCTTGGTGTACCTCTCAATGGTCACAGCAGCGAGGGCAACATCCCCAGGGCAGCCAAATGCAATGGCAGTGTCATCTGCAAATGCCATGGTGCGTGTGGGGGCTTTACCTGGGACCCGAATCCCTGTTAGCTTGTCCTGTAAGGAGGCCAAGAGGGGGTCAAGGGTGATGTTAAAAAGGATAGGGCTCAGGGGGTCCCCTTGCCGGAGACCTTGTCCAACTGGTACTGCCACTGTAAAACCCATTGGCGCCAGGACTCTGGTGTGGAGCTGGTCATAGAGCGCTGATATCCATCGCCTAGCTGCGGGTGGGAGATGGAAGCGGGCCAGGGAACATCAATATACTTCCAGGCTACCCGATCATATGCTTTCTCCATATCCAGGAGAGCCACAAAGCCATTCACCTTACGAGAGTTAGCAGTCAAAGTCACGTGAAGGTCATTATAGTTGTCCCATAACGACCTCCCCGGAATAAAACCGTGCTGGGATGGGGAGAGGCGAGGTGACACCCATTTGGTGATGCGGTTGGCCAGAAGCTTCGTGAAGAGCTTGTGGTCTGTGTTGATCAACGCTATGGGGCGCCGGTTCGCCAGGTTCTCACGGTCTGACTTCTTGTGAATGAGGGTCGTGATTGAGCCTCTGGAGTTGGGGAGGACCTCGCCATTCACCATGAGTGCAGCGAAGAGGTCGCGGAGGGTTCTGGCTATCACTGCAGGTTCCAGAAGATACACCTCAAAGGGTATTCCGTCTGGGCCTGGGGCTTTAAGCCGTGGGATTTCAGAAGGGTTTCCATCACCTCCTGGATGGAAATAGGCGCCAGTAGAGCCTCATCAGCCCAAGGGTCAATGGGCGGCTCTGGAGCCCGCCACAGGAAGTCTTGGATGTCCGATGGGCCCACCTGGGTGGCATGGAAGAGGCTGGAGTAGAAGCGGTGTAGTTCCTGCGTGATTTCCTCCTTGTCTGAAGTGGTTGTAGTGCCAATCTTCAGTGCAGTAATATCCTGCGCTGTTGACCGGGCTTTCTGTTTCTGAAAGAAGAAGCGGGTGGGGCGTTCCCATTGAGCATAGTAACGAGATGTTGTAAAGTTTGCTGCCCGTTCTTCCTGCAGTGTGAGCTCCAAGCGGAGTGCTTCCTGCGCCGCTTCCCAGTCTTCCAACCATCTGGGAGAGGGCGAAGGCTGGCAGTTTCGCACTAGATGTCTGATTCTGGCTTCCGCCCTTTTGACTCTGGCGCGAGCTGCAGTCATCTGGGCTTTGGCACAGTTGTAAGCAACGCGGGTGATGCCCTACTTGGTCACCGCCCATCTAGCCTTGTGGTCAAGCAGGTGGGGTGGGGGGGAGGTGAGAGTCTCCCGGATGGTCATAGACAGCTTCTCCTTAGTGAAGGGGTTGTTGAGAAGAGCTGGGGCAACCCTAGGCCAGAACCTACGCGACGGTCTAAGTGTGGTGGTGAGGACAACGGTGAGTGACCTGTGATCACTCAGATGGTTGTCACGAGAGATGGGAGAGGAGACGCGGCCAATTAGCAGGGGGCCAATCAGTGCCATATCTATGCGTGACGCTGACTGGAAAGCTCCTCCATCATACTGGATCCTAGTCATGCAACCTAGGCCAGACGCGGAGGGTGGAAGCGCATCTATAAACCACTCAGGCGAATGAAATCCTGGAGGCGACTTGATCCAGGGCGTTCCTTTGCTGCAGGGGGTAAGAGTCACGGACGCGACTTATGGCTGTGTTGAAATCTCCTAAGAGGACTGTATTCCGTGGGAGATTGAGTTGGAGGAGCTCTTCCAAGAGCCGATTTTGCTCCTGACCTGCATTAGGCAGGTAGATGCTTGCAGCGAAGAAGGAGAAGTCAGGAGTGGTGAGTTTGGCCAGTAAGAGGCGGCCACCTAGATATTATGAAAAAGAATGGGTTTTAACCCAGGGATTCAAAACGATAAGTGCGGCATGGTTTGTCCAGAAGGAGTTGCCTCCAAACTGTTAATTCCATGCAGATTGTTCGTGGGGGAGGATATGGGGCTCCTGGACAGCAGCGATGTCAATTTGTGCTGACCTGAAGTTTCAGAGGAGGCGGGCTCTCCGCTTAAAGTCCCGCAACCCATTTGCATTGATGGATTGCAGGGCCAGGGTGCTGCCATGGGGACTCATAGCTGTTCCCCTCCATGTCCTGGGGGGTTGCCAGCGCTTAAACCTGCTGCTGTGAGGCGCCTAGTTTTGAGTCCTTTAGCTTGACTATTAGCTGCAATCCGTGAGGAGCGTTGAGGGTTCTGAGGGGAAGGAGAGGGTGGGGGGGCGGAGGACCCAGTAAGCCAGCCTAGGATGCTGCCCCCGCTCCGTTGCAGGGGAAGGACCTGAGGGTGCTCAATGGTGACCTCCGCGGTGTCCCCATTTGATGAGTCTGAGTCCATATTAACTTCCTCCAACACTGCAAAGGATCCGCGCGAAATGGACTGTGGGGTTGGGGTAGGACTCTTTGAGGTGACACTTCTACCGCAGGCCGCAAGTTGCCAGTCCATGCTGGTGGGCATAGCTCCATTGAGAGCTGAGGGTTGATGCGATAAATCGCTGGTGGAGGTTGGTGGGGGTGCCGCGGAGCTCTGAGTGGGGGTGGCTGACGAGGGGCACCCTGTGGGAGATGCCTTGCGCTTGGTGAGAAAGGGAGTTGACTCTGGGAGATTGGAGGGGGTGCCCATTGGAAGGGGGGCATGAGCGCGAAGGTATCCCATACCAATAGTGGGGTTAGCTGTTTCAACTGCAAGGCGTAAGGCCTCAGGGGACAGGTCTTGAACGGGAACCCATTGTGTGGGTTGAGGAATTGCTGCTGCAGCCATGTGGGATCGTTTTTGGCCTGGTTTAGGCCCCTGGGTGGTGGCTAAGAGGGCTTGTTTTCAAGCTGTGCAGCCACTATACAAGTGTCCAAGGGCGTTACACCATGAACACCGGGGGCGCGCCTGATCAGGGTCGACAAAGAAGATCTCAGGGTATGCCCCAACTACCGCCACACGAGGAATAACCTCAATGTTGCGGGATACAGTGGGGGAGGGGATGAACGACGCCCTAGCAGTACGAGCTCTTTGAGTGGGAGCATAGTAAGAGGGTACGCTAAAGTCCACTGAAAGAACAGACCCAAACTCCATTAAACCACGATGGAGTGCCAGTTTAAGAGACTCAGGATCAACAGTCGTTGGTAGGTTGGAAAAAGTAACCCATGAAATTTTCTCCAGGTGAGAGCGTGTGCGGGAGATGCGAAGAGATCCGCGTGGAATAATGACCTGGAGGGTGGCAGCATGGTCAGCATGGGCAGCTTCAGTGAAGCCCACATCGATGTAGTGGCCCTCCACTGATTCATGGATGGTGGTGTTAATAGGGAATGTCTCCGCAATTGCTGCAAAGTATGAGAAGTAATTCTCTGTATAGAATTCAACAGGGTTATGCCCATAATAAAGGCGAATTGCGTGGGAGAGGGTTGAGCGAGGTAGAGCTTTTTGCGCTCTAGTTTCGGCCCATTTCTTATTAACATCAGCAATAAACGCCACTTCACGGGGATCAGCTTTGGGTAGCGTTGGTGCCAGAGGTTTTGCCAAGCCCCAGTGGCTCCTTTGGTACGTTTGTGTTTGCTTTGGGCTGCAATTGCAGGTTGAGTGTGAGCTGGTGGTTTGGACAAGTTTGCGGAGTTCCCTTGATTCTGGAATGTTACAGCAGTTGCTGGCGTCATATTAAATTAAGGGGCGGTTTGTTGGGCCTCGCTAAATTGGGGAGGCCCATCCAGATTGGAATTAACTCCAGCCAGTTGGGAGGAGGGAGATGTTTCATCACCATCCCAATCTATTTGGGTAAATTCAGCCCGAGTATTTGCTGTGATTTCGTGGGCAAAACTCACTGGCTGATTGGTGAATTGGTCGTTTTCAGCATATTGAGATAAAGTGCCGACTTGAGAAGTGCCTATTATGGGGTTTAAATGGGACGGGTGAGATTGGAACTGGTGTGAAGTTCCAAAATCCGAACCATCTAAATCCCCATTGGGAAAAGTAGATTGTCCCAATTTGGTGCTTAGTGAACCAGAATGTGCGGCTAATCCAACCTTACATCTGAGGGTTTGGGGGCCAGGTGATTGTTGGGCCTCGCTAAATTGGGGAGTCCCATCCAGATTGGAATTAACTCCAGCCAATTGGGAGGAGGGCGATGTTTCATCACCATCCCAATCTATTTGGGTAAATTCAGCCCGAGTATTTGCTGTGATTTCGTGGGCAAAACTCATTGGCTGACTGGTAAATTGGTCGTTTTCAGCATATTGAGATAAAGTGCCGACTTGAGAAGTGCCGATTATGGGGTTTAAATGGGACGGGTGAGATTGGAACTGGTGTGAAGTTCCAAAATCCGAACCATTTGAATCCTCATTGGGAAGAGTAGATTGTCCCAATTTGGTGCTTAGTGAACCAGAATGTGCGGCTAATCCAACCTTACATCTGAGGATTTGGGGGCCAGGTAGCTGGGTATCGCCCCTCATGGAGGGAGCCAGAAACACGGCGTCAGCAATAATAGATGGGGCTGAATTAGCTGACACAATGGGGGAGGTGAATGTCTGGATGGGCTGAGTTGCATTCAACTTAGCAGACGCTATTTAAAACAGCGTGGGTGATGGCCTCCTTGGTTGGAGGGGGCCCAGCGGGTTGGTGGGAGGCAGCGCACACAGAGCTGTTAGGCGTGCAGGTTGCAGAAGTGCGATCAGGTGAACTGGCGCTAGTTGGAGTAGCTCCAGGTTGGGGGTGGTGCCTGCTTTCATGGCTGCTGCTTAAGAGCGGGTGATTCTGGTTGACCCTGAGGTGGGTAACCGAGGGTTGCTTCGTTTGGGGGTGGTGCTGGCTCGTTTGACATAGCCTGCGGGTTCTTTTGCGGGGTTTCCCGCCATATTTGCTAATAGTTTTCGTAAATCTCTTTAGTGGAGCTAAATTTCAGGCTGAATTGATTTTCGAAAAGTGATGCTTAGCAGAAAGAGATGAAAATATCTATAGCATTCATTATTATAATATTATCAACGATGGTTTAACGCACACCTCAAGCCTGTGCAATAAACACAAAAAGGTTTACAGTTACTTTAAATTTTAGATCTATAAATTTTTAGATTTTATTTTGGGGAAGGCCAACCAGGGATGGACACTTCTGATAAGTGAACTAATGAAATGAACATTAGCAGGAGGAGGGCACCCCAGAAAAGCAAACGCAATCTTCTGTTGCCAGCGGGAAAGCCAATAAGTGGAAGAGGAGTTACGTGTACAGTGGCTTGAGCCACTATTGAGCACGTATGTAGGAATGGGTCTGAAGTGATGAACCAAACCGGAAACTAGGATGGGACCAACTGATGGTGACAGGATGGTAGGCACCCAAACATCCATTCTTGATTGTGGTCCACGAGGTTTGACTGGAACCAGCGTACAGCTTCCTGGAGGGCGGGAGTAGAGCCTGAGATACCATCCAGGACGACCGTGTGAATAGTCCACAAAGCAATTGCAACCACTAAGGCGCAGAGGGAAGATGGTATAGGGGAAACCGAGGAGAAGGCATAGAAGTTCTTAGAAAAGATGAAAGTCTGTGCCAAATTCTGGAGAAAGTCACGCTGAGCCTTACGCCAGATTGCTTTCAAGGGAGGGAACTCTTCCAGGCGGAGAACCAAAGTTCCATACTGGCCACACATGACACAGGATGAGTGCAAAGCATTTGAGCGCTAAGCAGTATGGTATACCCGTCTCAAGCAGTGCCACACATGGTAACGAATATGCAGCTGTAGAAGAGGGTGGTGGGCGTACTTCCAAATGGCTTTCTAGGTATCAAGGGAGTAGGGGATGTCCAACTTGTCCAGATATTTACCCTGGCTATGATAAGGGGCCTCATGAGTATCACTCCGTTCAGAATGGGTTGTCCTTGTACTTCCTGGGTGAACTGAGGAGTAGAGCGCCCCCTCTAGGCGGTGTGACCACTGATGCAAATTCTCCACTCAGCGCTCCGCATGGAGATGAGAATTCTTTTGAAGTGGGGTGACGTCCCATGTGGGCCTGCAACAGAAGGGTGTGAGGCGAGGTACTTTAACAGAGAATGAGGGTGGGAAGGATTGCTGAGGCCCAGGTCGTTGGTGAAGTTGAAGTGGGCCACGTGAGACCAGTGCTTGGCTGAGACTGTTGGGTTGGTGACTGCAGCGATCCAGGTGTCAAGTATTTTTGGGCGTGGACCTCATAGTTGAGCAGGCCATGCCACCACTATGGCGAGGGCCAAACATGACATCCAGGCGCACTGGCGGTGAGCGGCCTAACCAAAGCCGCCCTTGCAGAAAGGCGTTTAATGACTTGAAAAAACTAGGGGAAAAGGCGATAGCGTGGGCCATAAACCAAGCTTTAGAAAGGAGCATAGAGTTGGCTAGCACTACCCTGACTGTAAGGAAGTCTGACGGGCTTTGATAAAGCTATGCGTTTTGCAACGTTGTCTTGGATATGATGCTCCATTATCTTTGAGGCGTACCCTCCCGCCTCCAGCCACATCCCCAAATGGCGGACTGGGCCAGCAGTGGGGCTTGGCACAAAGGGGAGCACAAGCGGGGTGGTGTGGGATAGGCAGGGCAAGTAATACCATGAAAAAGTTGTTGAAGCAGGTAGAAAACGGGGCGGTGGAGACCAGCGGTCTTAATACTGACCAAGGAGTACAAGTTTGGTTTAAGGCGTTAGGTTCAGAATTACTTACCCTGTAGTAAACCTGGATAGTAGCTTCAAGCGCATGTGCATCATGATTGTTAGACACCCCAACCACACAATCATCAGCAAATGCCAACATCTTGACTGGTGCTTGGCCTTGCACATGGACGCCTGTGAGGTTGGCATTTACATTTCGAGGAAGTGGGTCAAGGCTGAAATTATACAAGAGTGGGCTTAGAGGGTTCTTTTGTTGTAGGCCCCTTTGAGGGCGAACTACATCCGTGAGGAAGTTAGGGCCATGCACAGCCATTGAGGAAGATTCTGTGAGTAACATCACCCAATTAATGAAATGATAGGGGAGGTGGAACTTGTGGAGGCAGGCTTTGAGGTAATCCCAGTTGACTCTATAATAAGCCTTCTGCTGGTCTCAAAAAACAAGTGCTCCAGAAGCCATGGATCGGCAGACGTTGGCTACGGTATGTATGTTGTCCCAAATAGACCTTTTGGGAATAAAACCACATTGCTCAGGGGAAATGAGAGCAGAGGCAACTACCCCCAGGCGGTTTGCCATGATTTTGTAAAAAGTTTAGTATCTGTGTTAATAAGAGAAATGGGGCGCCAGTTGGACAAGTCCAGCTTATCCCCTTTCTTTTGTTTAGTACTAGATGGTCCCAACCCAAGGGGGGTTATCCCCTTTCTTGTTCAACGTTATCATGAAGGCCTCTTGTCCTCCAGGGAGGAGGCGCGTTTCCATAAGGCATTAGTTCATTGAGGCAAGCAGCAAGGAGGAAATATATATAAAATATTTCTTGTAGAACTCATAAGGAATGCCCTCTTGACCTGAGCATTTCCTGTATGGTGCACCGCGTATGGCAGACCAGAGTTTGTCCCAAGAAATCAAAATCATTAACTCCAGATATTGGAAACGGTGCAGATATGTGCACTTTTGAGAAAATTGTCTACTTTTGCCGGCTGAACTGGATCAGAGTGGTACAATTTGGTGTAATAATTTTGTACTTCAATTGTTCTTTATGCTGGGTATCTGCGAGGAGTGGTCTGACCTTCATACCTTTGTAAAGGCCAAGATCTGGTGCGGTGCAAAGAATTTTTGAAAAATTTAAGTGGAGCATGTGTCACCCGCTGTTATATGCTTTGCTTTATATTAAACACAAACCTGATGCTTGTTTTGTCTTACCAGTGCACAGAAGCGAGCGGACACTTCCACCCACTTATGACCCCAAGCTGGGTGTAGCCTGCCATTGGGACATTGGATTCCAGATGGTCCACTTCTGCCAGAGTACGCATAATGACTGCTGAGAAAGCCTGCGAGCGACGTGCTGAGATGTGGCAAGCCTGGCGTATGGTGTTCACTTTGAAGGCTGACCAGGTGGAAAGTGGGTCTGCACATAACAGTGTGGTAAACTCCAGAGCCAATGTCTTGGTGTCCACCCATAAGGAAAACCTGGTTGACGTGATCTTGGCTGGGCGTAATTTGCACCACTTCAGCGCCTGTGTCGCTGGATTGGACAAAGAGAAGGAAACTGATACCATTATGTGGTCAGATAAATCAATTCTCGTCGTTGTAAAGTGGGAAACAAGGGATTGAAATTCTAACGTTGCGAGAATAAGGTCAATGTGGGACATAGACCTCAGCTGGCTTTTGTGCATATGGGGGCAAGACATGTTTGGGAGTAGCGGTGCATTATGTGGCTGAGTATCAAACAACCCCAAGGTGGCTTTGAGGAGTTGAAGTTATACGTGCACCTGTGGGGGTGTAGATATGGAGGGCCAGTGGTCAGTGGCTGGGTTGGTCCAGCAGTTCATGTCACCAACAACAAATGGGTCCAGGGGTAGCAAGAGGGAATTGATGGCTGAGAAGAATTACCAACAAGCTCATGCACATGTTGGGCCGTAAATATTGATGACAGCGTGTATTTAATCATCCCACAAAAAGGTGATGACAAGGACACAGCCGTTAAGGTACAATATTAATGAAATAAATTAAAATTACAGGTCACTTAAACAAGCAGTCCACAGTGCAGTGACCAAAAGGAAAGGGAAGCGAGGAACATGGTTGCCCATGTGTCCTCTGCACTACACTGACAATAGGTTTCCTGAATGGCCAGTATGTCCACAGGTAAATTATTTTTAAAAAAATTAAGTCTATTAGTCTGGGATGGCGAGGCCTTGAGTCCAGAGTTGTTCAATGTCCCTATAGTAAAAGCTCCCCCATTGCACCTTAAGTGCGAGGGAAAGGGCACCCATGCTCTTCAGCCTTCTCATTCTCAGCACATCGCTGTTTGGCAGAGCAGGTGTTCTGTGCTATGAAGTATGGTTCAGTATGTGAAGTTTTTGCAGTAGGGTTTGCATTGGCTTTTGCATTCTGCTTTTTCCCCACTGTGAGACGGATTTTTGGCGTTGTGTGCACCTGCGGTGCACCATTGCATGAAGGTGGAATTTTGGCAGGAATATAGTTGAGTGACTCAGATTCAATCTATACTTGTAGCATTGGTCAGTTGATACTGACTCACTCATTGGGTCTCTATCATGGGTGGCCCAATATGGTTGGTGGAAGGATTTGTGAGCGCTTCCACAGCAAATGATTCGATTTCCTCCTGTAGTTGGGTGGGTGGGATCACGGATGCAGTCTTGGCCGCCTCCTTGTGGGCCTGCTTGGACTTCTTAAACTCCTGTGGGGACACAGGTTCTACTTGAATGTATCACCCAGGCGCGCCCCATAGGAAGGCTGCGTTGGTGTCTATTGCTGGTTCATTTTGGGCGTCTGCACCGCACATTGCTTCCAGGAAATCTCAGTTTGAGTAATGCCATCCTTGGTGGGGCAGGTATGGGGCTTGTGGCCAAAAGCGTGACAGAAAGTGCAGATAGGAGGCGCGTTATCCATGGTGACCCTGAATGGGCGAATTCATGCCCATCAATATCCACAAAAATGGTGTGGGGAATTTGGGTCAAATTTTCTGCTACCCCTGCGGATGGGGTGAGAACAACAATTGCTTTGCCAGTGCACAGTTCCAGCATGAGCATAAAGTGCTGCATCTCAAGGATTGGATTTCCTCTTATTTAGTGAGCCCAGCCTTCAGGTGGTGCTCCAGCATGGTGCACTTGATTTTTGTAGGTAGGAAGTCGAAAGTAACAAAAATTTGGTTGGATTTAGTTCAGTGAGTACGCTTTGTGTCAACTACCCATTAACCATCATGGAGGTCAACCACTACCTGAACTTTTGTGGCTTTGTCCGCCACACTTTTGTTTTTAAAGCCAAGTTCCAGCCAGCTATGAGGCATGGAGTGTAGTGCGACGTACACTGCGTTCGGGAAATGAGTTTTTACATCTCCACAGAACTTCTCCCAAAGCGCCGTTTGTTGTATATCCAGGAAGACATGCACCCCATGTTCCACCAACAATAGTGGTTGGGAGTATGGCGTATTGATGAACTGATTGCAGTGCGCTTTCTAGGCCAAAAATTCTGGGGAAATAGTAACTTCCAGTTTTTTAATCCTAAATTTACTATGCCGCCAGTTTCATCGGGGCGTTTATAAAACTTGGTTGATGTGGGGCCAGCACCTGTGCCCTTAACTTTACTCGCCCAACTGCTACCAGACATTGGGCGCACACTAATATCCTCAATTAAATTTCAAAAATACCTAGACTTGAATCAAATATGTTGCAAAAGTGTTTTCAATGAGAGAGAAAAGTTTGGTTTACAGTCACTTCAAATTGCCCATTATTATGCCATACCTTGTAAAAAGTAGGTTTGGTGCCACATTACATATAATTAGGAATTATAATAAAATTTTATATGGAGACTTTTGTATCTAAATGTATATGAAACATAAGGTTGAGAGACTTTCTTTCCACTCATAGTTAGTTTCAAGCGATTTTAATTAAAAGAAAATAAAAAAGAGCCTAACTGGCCTACTCTGACCTCCCCCATTTGCTCCCCAATGACCTCAGATTCTCCACCCGCTGATTCCATGTGAGGCAGCGGCGAAACCCCATCTTATGTTATACATCCAGCGGGAAAACGTGTTCAGAATAGCTCATCCAGTCCCAATAATACATTGGGTCAGTTCATTATGCCCAAAGATCTTGCCATCCACCCGGCACATGCCAAGGCAGTGCCTTGCAGCCCACTCATTCTCCCCCAATCCCAGCTGCATTTCAGCCTTCAGGTCAAATATGAGAGATTACTCACCTATTCAGAGAAAGCCATTATTTACTTGGCCAAGGCAGAGATTCTACCAGCCAGTTTTATAGATTTCCGCCCCTATAAGGGGTATTTTGATCTAGGTTTCAATTGTGAAGCTGATGCCACCACTGCGACCACTGTTCCCCTGGTTCTCCATGGCACCCCTATCCTCACAATGCGCACCCAGCTCCCCACCAACACTACTATGGTGGTTCAGTTTGCAGGGTTGCACTCTCACCTTCCCCATGTGGTGCACCTTCAGGAGTTGGTGGAAGATTTGGCAGCGTACAGATCCAATCCCACTCTTTAATTTGTGGTCCCCATTGAGGCCGCTACCCTTTTTGGGCCTTGGGCTTTTGCCACAATTAGCCCAAATTTCAATAAGATTGCTTTGTCAATTCCCCCACACCATCATTCCCTCTGCCCCTGACCACCCATTCTGGGCCCATGTCAAGGGTGGGCAGATCATCTGTCCATCCTGCTTTAAGTTAGATCCCTCAAAGCGTAAATGCCCCTCTTTTGATGCTAATTCCAGACCTACATTATCTCCATCTGGCCCCCAAGGGGCCACATACCCAATTGCCTTTCTGGTTTAGGGTAAAATCCTTCCCCCCTCACCCAAAGCCTGCTGCCATTATGGTGCCAGAAACGGCCAATAATCTTCATCCTCAGTCCAGTGCCACCTGTTCCTCAACGCATCAGGAATCAGCTTTGAAAACAGTTCGTTACCACGTTATTCTTCAATTGCTAAACACATTTAATAAAATAATTAACCCTGATTTCCATTATGACATGGATCCATGGAAAATTGGATGAAACCAATGAAATGGAAAATGCAATTTAATACTCGCTTACTATTCATAGAATTTATACAGGTACAGCACCCCATTTAGATCACTCAAAATTTTTATGACCTTGACTGAATCTGCTGTGTTCCTCTCTGAGCATCAGCTTGCTGTTGCTGCAGCTGAATTCACTTATAACACTGACATCTATGATAACCTAATTCATCATTAGCGATACATGCCAAGGGTCTCCTTCCTCCCATTATTACTTTAACCACAGCCCCGCAGGGCAAATGTGACATCCTAAATCTCCACAAACAAGCAAATGCCGCCATTCAGAAATTTTCTATTACTTTGAAGGTCAATACAAAAACCACCCGCGCCACCACAGCTTTACTATCCCAGCTTTCTTCCATCTGCCTTCCTGGGAGAAACTTCATTTCCAGATACCTAGGTGCAATTTTTGATGCAGGTCATTTTGATGATCAGCCGTCCATCGGCCAACTCACTCCTCATGTCACTGATCACCCCACACCATTGCTCTCTTCCTTGGCCCACACACTTTCCTTTGATATGGAATCTGATACTGAGGATGAGCCACCCAATCTTACTTCCCCTTATGCCATGGTAGGTTGAACAACTCAGCGCTGTTCCACCTGGTTTATTGTATTCTCATTTGATTGTGTTTCACCTGATCTTCTTGGCGGTTAATCATTCTGTTCAAGTAGGTCTGTTCATTCATTTTTTTAGCTCTTCAAGCTTCATTAATGTCCATCTCCTGGTCGGCGTACCTCAAATAACTTTTCGAAACATAAAGTTGAGGCTTCAACCATTATTTTGATAAGCCTGACAGAGTCCCTTCTAAGCACTAAACAGGGTTAAATTTGGTTTGTCTGGGTAAACATGAATCCTGAACTGACATTTGCTATGATAGTCTGAAATTTTTAGTGGAAGCAGGCTGGGTACTTCTATGATTCAGGTGTGGTTCATTTGCAACTGCGTGCTGGCCAATGATCAAAGCCATAATGCATTTAAGTACCGTCCCAAAACTATCAGACACCAGCATCATGGAGAACTGGGGGTGATGATGGGGAGCATAATAGTGAGCCTGATAGCTTTAGATGAAAGATGTATGTGTAAGATAAGCTCAAGAAGTCAAAATAGATAATAAGTTTCGCTCAATAGAGATTGACTAAACTTTTCAGCCAAAATCAACGCTGCAAAGACAGAGAAAGGGATTGCTCAGCTGTAGTGAATCTTAAGTTAGTTTTGGTTTGAAGTGTTGCAGCATCAGGGATTAGACCCGTCACTACTTGGTTTATGCTGGGAGAGCTAGAGTTTAGAGAAGGTGAGAAAAAGAATGGCTTGAAATGCCACTGGTGTGGATAGCTTAGCGCTCTCCCATAGCCTTGCCATGGATGCAAGGTATACTGGAGATAACAGAAGTGGAGAGAGGCGGCATGGTTTTTCATGTTTGAGATTCTTGGTTGTAAGCCAAAGGTAACTTATTAAAACTCTTTTTGGAAATGGAACATGGGGTTGCTGAATATTTAGCATTGAGACTAAATCTAAAGTATTAATAGAATAAGATTTTTAGTAAATTAGAGATTACATCAAATTAAATTAAGCTAAATTCAATTAAATAAATTTGTTCAACTATAAATAAATTAATTTATCATAAGGATGTTTGGGAAAAATTGGACTGGTGGGAAGATGTAACATGACTAAAAGGTATTTTGATAAGTGTTTAGATAAACTTCTGGAACAGTGGAGGACCTCATTAGATTAATTTTTAAATCACCTTACAGTGTGTTGGAGACAACATGTAAGTTATATTGAGATGTGTCCCATTGAAGGCACTTACTTGAAACATCGCCAAGAACTGTCAAAATCTTTCTGTGTATTCATTTCAGTTTGTCAGATTTGCAGAAAATTTAGAAAGAAACATAGATTAGTTGTGGGGGTATTTGCTCAGCATATCTAGTATAAACTTCTAAAATATTGGAGGGCCTAAGCAAGGTAATTTAAATTAATTGAGGGGCGTTTTTCCTACCAGGCCAGCTTATTTGTTAAAATAACAAGGAATTAAAAATGCTCATATGATTGAGTTCACTAAAAGATCAAATTCCTGGGCACTAAAATCCTGGGATCATAAGGGCATCTGGAGCATTTTGGAAGGACATATCTGTAGTGAGCACCAATTGTGTCAGGACACCAACTTTAAGGGAAAGTGGGCTAAAACATTCTTAAGAGATATTTTGAGAATTCAATATTAGGTAATGTGGCTTATTATTACAATGGGAAGTAATTGACTGAAGAGTAGTTTATAATCCTAAATGGAACATTGCAGGTAGTTTTAATGTTAAATAAAGATCAAGAGGTTAAGTAAATAATTAAATTAATATAATTATAATATCTGAAAATCAGGGACATAATAATATGATAAGCGAATAATTTGTTAAAGCTGGAATATAGAGGTCCCAACATCCCAGCTTTTACATTAAATAGAGAGTGTATTTTAGAAGGTAGACCATAAGATCACATAGGTTTGTGGATTGGTATTGAATGTACTTACTTCCCGCTTGTTGGTAACTATTCAGCATGCTTTGATAGTAATCACTAGTGTCAGAGATATTGACGTATTTCCTGGAATTAACCTCCCCTCCAAAGCAAGTCCAACAAGCCTTTGGGGCAATGACCAGAACCCCTGAGGTCTGATGACCTTTCTAAGGTCATTGACAAAAAATGGGTTTTGGCTTTGCCAGCTAGGGCTGAGAGAAAACGGCCCATCTTATGTGAAAACTTAAGTGGTAATAGAACCTAGAACTCAGAAAATTACAAGATATGAGGTTATGGATCTAGATTGAATCTGAAAATTTTTGATTTTGTTGAGAACGACGAGTTTGTGGCTCATCTCAGATTCCAATAACATTTGTAATCTTCATGAATTGACCTAATATAAATCAAGTCCCAAGCTGAGAAAGGCTTTACTTTTCTCAGATATACTAGTCAATTTATAGAGCTTTGGATTTGGGCACATTTCCTCTAATTTGGTTATTTTTAATAAAAAAATACCCCTCTACAAAGTGAAGCATTTTCTGAAGTCCGGTTTCCACTCTGGTTCGCCCCTACTGCTGTATATGAGCCCTCCATCTAATCCGCAACTTATTCCACCAGCTCCGCCTCTTCTTATTTTACTGCCCTTCGCCCTAGATTTTACGCCACCCTTCCCAGCTCTCTGAGTCTCTTGTCCCTAATGGTTGTGGCCTGTTTTGTGTGCGTTTTGCTCTTCAGATTTATATTTAAACATAATACTGACCATTTAGGATGTCTCATCGTTTTGTTGGGTCACTTGGCCTTGTTGTCCCACCTTTGGCCTGGGTCTTTCCTCTTAGAGACCTCCTGCGCTCCAGTTTACCTGACATCATCTGAGAATAGCCTGGATGTTTTACTGAGAATCTTCTACTGTTGAGTGGCTACAATAAGCCCAATCCTCTCAGAGTTGTCACCCATTGAAGCGGTCCACTAGGATGGTACTTTTGTATCGCATCTGTCTTTGGTTTTTAGCTTCTTCAAAGGGTGTGCTGAGGGTGTTGCGTGGCTACCCTCACTCAAGATGCTCAGCGAGTGTGAGGTACCTGCCACTAACAATCTCACTTTCCACTGTTCACACAATTAAAAATTTATAAACGAGATCTTCAACTCGTTGTCCAGCCTAGGAGCCCACCAGAAGTCTTAAGGCAAAGACTTAGATGACGTCCTCCTTATCCAGCTGCTGCTCCGTGAGGTTTCAGAGGGTGCTCACTAATGGAAACTCTCCATGGGTGAGAATAATAGATCCCTCCTGGAATCTCTCCAAGCGTTGAAAACCTTCATCAATCTATGTTAGTTCCCCTTGCTACCTTTGAGGACTATAATTCCTTTGTACACTTGTCTCAAGGAGACCTCACTACAGCTTAATAATTGAATATGTTTCAATGAGCAGGATAAAGGTGGGAATCTTGAACAACTTAAGATGGCGCCTGTCAGGATTCCCATCCAAATTGCTGCTCTGGTTGCTTTAGATAACAGGAATCAATCCCAAACTGACCAAAAGCTCAAACTTCTTTTGGGTTCAAACCCAAGCTATGAGACGAGCACAAGCGGATTAACCAGGATAATTGTTATTTTCTCAAATCCCCTATTGGTTAACTTTACTTTCTAGGCTTGGGAGGCTTAGTTTTCCCCCCAAAACACCTCCCCACTTATATTTAAAGTTGGTTTATGCAAATAAACCTTACGCTTTTTCTCCACTTTTTACAAATTTTAAATGAAAATTATATCTATTTGAGATTTACCACACCAAACTTGATATTGGATTAACAAGACTTTCCAATTAAGAGAAGCAACAAAGATAAGTATCCAGCACCCTCAGACTTTGGGTCAACTGGCCAATTTACAACAAAGGATTCATGGTATCAACCCATGATCCTGACAAAACTGGTGCTCCATTCAAGGTTTGCACCCCAAGTTTATGGTAAAAATTATAAAATTTAAACAAAAACAATTATGGATATTAACGATTCTGCTTAGGAAACTCATCAGATTGTGAAACCACCCATCTCAGCAACCGGGCACTTAACATGCATGTCAGCGATACCTGACCAACTGTGATATTCTCTTCACTCCTTCTATGGAAGTAACCATCCATGCTCAATCCATCAGAATTTTATCTTAAAATTATCTGACTTCGCTAAAGCTCTCCAGCTCATCTTATCTGGGGCCTTTGTCTCTGAGGGCCAAGCCAATAGTAGGAGAGCTCTCTCCATGCCGCTCCTATGACGAACTTATCTCAAAGTTCTTATCTCAATATAGAACAAGGTCAAGCTGGACTTAAGGAACGCTATTTTTACCACTTTGTCCATCCCACTTTATACCATTTACTTCATGTAGAGAGGTTCCATTGTCAAAAATTACTCCATCACTTGCAGCTATCAGAGACCATACACTCTCAGCTCAATTACCTCTATAAATCCAACTCCCAGTTTGGCAATAAAAACCAAACTGCCTTAGTGGAAAATCGGCAGATTATTAATAAATACAAGATGTGCTCACCCTCTTGGATCAAGGAGTCATGAGCTTGTTCAGACAGAACAAACAACTTGCTTTAGTCAACTAAAGGTTGTTATCCATAATCCCTTCATAGATTGTACCCGTGATGTATGCTCCAAGTTTGATAACTTATCAATCTTATCAATGAAGGCTTCCAAGCCTTGGAGGAAATGATCTACGAATTAAGGGAAGGCCAGAATAGCTTCTATAACTCCATGTTTCAAGGAGGGTTGGGTGTGTGTGGACCTCCATGTTATGATGGATGTGAAGGTGAATGAGGACCCCCTGGTAAAGATGGACAGGATGGTGAAAAATGATCCCCTGGTCATGTTGTACAAGATGGAGGAAGGGGACCCCCTGGGTCCAGAGGTCTTCAGGACCCAGTGGTGACCCTGGAATCCCTGACGAACGCCTTCAGGCATTAATCCAACAAATTAAAAAACTGGATGTCCAATTAGGACGCATTACCTAAGGAACTCAACTTACTCAGGATGGAGTTCCTTTCTCACCAAAGTTTCCTTACCTTTTCATCACGAACACCTTGATACATTGGCAACCCAAACCTTCTTTGATATGAGGATTAGAGAAAAGAGTGCTCACCATCAAATAACATCAACTCGACCTTTTTTTTTTTTTTACTAGATGGTCCCAACCCAAGGGGGGATTCATCGATGTTTATTGAATTACGCCTGGGCTCCTAAGAGCCTGAGGCGAGGAAGGGGGAGGAGGAGGCATCGAGAAAGGGAGGGGGTTTGCGCGCCAGAGCCGTGCTGCAGTGACAACTGAGCGGGGGAGGGTTGGCGACATAGTGCAGACCTTCAGGGCCATCTCAAAGTGTACCTGAAAGTGGGTGATCATGTGTGGAAGGGTCCACACCTGCTGGTCAAAGGCAGCACGAAGGAAGGAGTTATGGATGGTCCAGATGGCTGTGGCATAAAGCGAGGACACGGAGGGGTCGGTGGCAACCAGGCAATGTCTGCTCAAACATGAGGTCTTGCACAGGGTGTCCAGACCAGGGCTGAGCATGGAGGAGCGCGCGGGCCTTTGGCCAAAATGCGGCGACACCTGGACAGGTGAAAAAACGATGGAGGTGGGAGTCAATAGGCTCCACACAGCGGGGGCAGCTTCGGTGCTGGAAGGTAGGGCCAGTCCGGTCCCCTGTCCTGTATGAACAGTGGAGCACTCTCCATAAGGTGTTGGACACCTTTGCTGACAGGATGGGGTGATAGACGTCCTTCCACAATTCCCTTAAGGTCAAATCTCACGGAGGGAGGGAGGAGCTCAAGGAGTCTTGGGCGGATGGGAGGACGATCTTGGGGGTTGAGGCGAGTTGTGACAACTTGTCCATTGTGCACAATTGCATGGCGACGTGGGCTGAGGCCAGGGCCTTCCCTTCTGTATGGGAAGGCATGGTGGATCCGCGCGCCTACTCGTTTCAGGGCAAGAGAGCCTGGTTCCAGTAGGGGGATGAGGATGGTTTTAGGCGATGGCCTGGGTGGTTTGTGAGCCACTCCCCTAATGAGGTCAGAGATGCTCTAGGAAGACCCAGAGCTGCTGACACTGACTGGCGGAGGGCGGGCGCCCATTGGGGCATGGGGGTCGCGTCCCAGCAGACAATCGGCCATAGGAACTTCAGGAAGATTGTGGTGGCGTGGGATCGCGTGTCCAGAAGCCCTAGGCCCCCTTCATTACAGGGTCAGGCAATGGTTGAGAGGGCTATTAGTGGATGGTTTGAGCCCCAGATCCAACAGCGGAGGAGTACATTGAGCCGCGTATAAAAGGCATCTGTGAATGGGCAGACGTGCGCTAGGAACCAGACTTTGGAGAGGAGGAACACATTGGCCATCAGAGCTCGACCCTGGGGGTGATGTGCCGCCCAGCTGGCAATCCTGGAGTTAACTGCTGCAAGGAGCAAGTCCTCATTGTCTTTTAGCGCAACTCCTTGTTGGTTGGTGAGAACGCCCAGGTGACGGAAGGTACCGCGCTCAGGTTCAATACCAAATGGTGGGGGGAAGGTGGGGAGCCGACCTGTACAACTGTTGTCTTGGAGGTGTTGACCATGGCGTTGGACGCCTTGGTGTACCTCTCAATGGTCACAGCAGCGAGGGCAACATCCCCAGGGCAGCCAAATGCAATGGCAGTGTCATCTGCAAATGCCATGGTGCGTGTGGGGGCTTTACCTGGGACCAGAATCCTGTTAGCTTGTCCTGTAAGGAGGCCAGGCAGGGGGTCAGGTGATGTTAAAAAGGATAGGGCTCAGGGGGTCCCCTTGCCGGAGACCTTGTCCAACTGGTACTGCCACTGTAAAACCCATTGGCGCCAGAACTCTGGTGTGGAGCTGGTCATAGAGCGATGATATCCAGCGCCTAGCTGCGGGTGGGAGATGGAGGGGCCAGGGAAGCATCAATATACTTCCAGGCTACCCGATCATATGCTTTCTCCATATCCAGAAGAGCCACAAAGCCATTCACCTTACGAGAGTTAGCAGTCAAAGTCACGTGAAGGTCATTATAGTTGTCCCATAACGACCTCCCCGGAATAAAACCGTACTGGGATGGGAGAGGCGAGGTGACACCCATTTGGTGATGCGGTTGGCCAGAAGCTTCGTGAAGAGCTTGTGGTCTGTGTTGATCAACGCTATGGGGCGCCAGTTCGCCAGGTTCTCACGGTCTGACTTCTTGTGAATGAGGGTCGTGATTGAGCCTCTGGAGTCGGGGAGGACCTCGCCATTCACCAAGAGTGCAGCGAAGAGGTCGCGGAGGGTTCTGGCTATCACTGCAGGTTCCAGAAGGTACACCTCAAAGGGTATTCCATCTGGGCCTGGGCTTTAAGCCGTGGGGATTTCAGAAGGGTTTCCATCACCTCCTGGATGGAAATAGGCGCCAGTAGAGCCTCATCAGCCTGTGGGTCAATGGCGGCTCTGAGCCCGCCACAGGAAGTCTTGGATGTCCGATGGGTCCACCTGGGTGGCATGGAAGAGGCTGGAGTAGAAGCGGTGTAGTTCCTGCGTGATTTTCTCCTTATCTGAAGTGGTTGTAGTGCCAATTTTCAGTGCAGTAATATCTGCGCTGTTGACCGGGCTTTCTGTTTCTGAAAGAAGAAGCGGGTGGGGCGTTCCCATTGAGCATAGTAACGAGATGTTGTAAAGTTTGCTGCCCGTTCTTCCTGCAGTGTGAGCTCCAAGCGGAGTGCTTCCCTGCGCCGCTTCCCAGTCTTCCAACCATCTGGGAGAGGGCGAAGGCTGGCAGTTTCGCTCTAGATGTCTGATTCTGGCTTCCGCCCTTTTGACTCTCTGGCGCGAGCTGCAGTCATCTGGGCTTTGGCACAGTTGTAAGCAACGCGGGTGATGCCCTCCTTGGTCACCGCCCATCTAGCCTTTGTGGTCAAGCAGGTGGGGTGGGGGAGGTGAGAGTCTCTCGGATGGTCATAGACAGCTTCTCCTTAGTGAAGGGGTTGTTGAGAAGAGCTGGGGCAACCCTAGGCCAGAACCTACGCGACGGTCTAAGTGTGGTGGTGAGGACAACGGTGAGTGACCTGTGATCACTCAGATGGTTGTCACGAGAGATGGGAGAGGAGACGCGGCCAATTAGCAGGGGGCCAATCAGTGCCATATCTATGCGTGACGCTGACTGGAAAGCTCCTCCATCATACTGGATCCTAGTCATGCAACCTAGGCCAGACGCGGAGGGTGGAAGCGTGATCTATAAAGCCGCTCAGGGCGAAGGAAATCCTGGAGGCGACTTGATCCAGGGCGTTCCTTTGCTGCAGGGGGGTAAGAGTCACGGACGCGACTTATGGTTGTGTTGAAATCTCCTAAGAGAACTGTATTCCGTGGGAGATTGAGTTGGAGGAGCTCTTCCAAGAGCCGATTTTGCTCCCGACCTGCATTAGGCAGGTAGATGCTTGCAGCGAAGAAGGAGAAGTCAGGAGTGGTGAGTTTGGCCAGTATGAGGCGGCCACCTAGATATTGTGAAAAAGAATGGGTTTTAACCCGGGGATTCAAAACAATAAGGAAGCATGGTTTGTCCAGAAGGAGTTGCCTCCAAACTGTTCATTCCATGCAGATTGTTCGTGGGGGAGGATATGGGGCTCCTGGACAGCAGCGATGTCAATTTGTGCTGACCTGAAGTTTCGGAGGAGGCGGGCTCTCCGCTTAAAGTCCCGCAACCCATTTGCGTTGATGGATTGCAGGGCCAGGGTGTGCCATGGGGACTCATAGCTGTTCCCCTCCATGTCCTGGGGTTGCCAGCGCTTAAACCTGCTGCTGTGAGGCGGCTAGTTTTGAGTCCTTTAGCTTGACTATTAGCTGCAATCCGTGAGGAGCGTCGAGGGTTCTGAGGGGAAGGAGAGGGTGGGGGGGCGGAGGACCCAGTAAGCCAGCCTAGGATGCTGCCCCGCTCCGTTGCAGGGCAAGGACCTGAGGGTGCTCAATGGTGACCTCCGCGGTGTCCCCATTTGATGAGTCTGAGTCCATATTCACTTCCTCCAACACTGCAAAGATCCGCGCGAAATGGACTGTGGGGTTGGGGTAGGACTCTTTGAGGTGACACTCTACCGCAGGCCGCAAGTTGCCAGTCCATGCTGGTGGGCATAGCTCCATTGAGAGCTGAGGGCTGATGCGATAAATCGCTGGTGGAGGTTGGTGGGGGTGCCGCGGAGCCCTGAGTGGGGGTGGCTGATGAGGGGCACCCTGTGGGAGATGCCTTGCGCTTGGTGAGAGAGGGAGTTGACTCTGGGAGATTGGAGGGGGTGCCCATTGGAAGGGGGGCATGAGCGCGAAGGTATCCCACACCAATAGTGGGGTTAGCTGTTTCAACTGCAAGGCGTAAGGCCTCAGGGGACAGGTTCTGAACAGGAACCCATTGTGTGGGTTGTGGAATTGCTGCTGCAGCCATGTGGGATCGTTTTTGGCCTGGTTTAGGCCCCTGGGTGGTGGCTAAGAGGGCTTGTTTTCGAGCTGTGCAGCCACTATACAAGTGTCCAAGGGCGTTACACCATGAACACCGGGGCGCGCCTGATCAGGGTCGACAAAAAAGATCTCAGGGCATGCCCCAACTACCGCCACACGAGGAATAACCTCAATGTTACGGGATACAGTGGGGGAGGGGATGAATGACGCCCTAGCAGTGCGAGCTCTTTGAGTGGGAGCATAGTAAGAGGGGACGCTAAAGTCCACTGAAAGAACAGACCCAAACTCCATTAAACCACGATGGAGTGCCAGTTTAAGAGACTCAGATCAACAGTCGTTGGTAGGTTGGAAAAAGTAACACATGATTTTTCTCCAGGTGAGAGCGTGTGCGGGAGATGCGAAGAGATCCGCGTGGAATAATGACCTGGAGGGTGGCAGCATGGTCAGCAAGGGCAGCTTCAGTGAATCCCACATCGATGTAGTGGGCCCTCCACTGATTCATGGATGGTGGTGTTAATAGGAATGTCTCCGCAATCGCTGCAAAGTATGAGAAGTAATCCTCTGTATAGAATTCAACAGGGTTATGCCCATAATAAAGGCGAATTGCGGAGAGGGTTGAGCGAGGTAGAGCTTTGCGCTCTAGTTTCGGCCCATTTCTTATTAACATCAGCAATAAACGCCACTTCACGGGGATCAGCTTTGGGTAGCGTTGGTGCCAGAGGTTTTGCCAAGCCCCAGTGGCTCCTTTGGTACGTTTGTGTTTGCTTTGGGCTGCAATTGCAGGTTGAGTGTGAGCTGGTGGTTTGGACAAGTTTGCGGAGTTCCCTTGATTCTGGAATGTTACAGCAGTTGCTGGCATCATATTAAATTGAGGGGCGGTTTGTTGGGCCTCGCTAAATTGGGTGGCCCATCCAGATTGGAATTAACTCCAGCCAGTTGGGAGGAGGGAGATGTTTCATCACCATCCCAATCTATTTGGGTAAATTCAGCCCGAGTATTTGCTGTGATTTCGTGGCAAAACTCACTGGCTGATTGGTGAATTGGTCGTTTTCAGCATATTGAGATAAAGTGCCGACTTGAGAAGTGCTGATTATGGGGTTTTAAATAGGACGGGTGAGATTGGAACTGGTGTGAAGTTCCAAAATCTGAACCATTTAAATCCCCATTGGGAAGAGTAGATTGTCCCAATTTGGTGCTTAGTGAACCAGAATGTGCGGCTAATCCAACCTTACATCTGAGGGTTTGGGGGCCAGGTGATTGTTGGGCCTCGCTAAATTGGGGAGTCCCATCCAGATTGGAATTAACTCAGCCAATTGGGAGGAGGGAGATGTTTCATCACCATCTGAATCTATTTGGGTAAATTCAGCCCGAGTGTTTGCTGTGATTTCGTGGGCAAAACTCATTGGCTGATTAGTGAATTGGTCGTTTTCAGCATATTGCGATAAAGTGCCGACTTGAGAAGTGCCAATTATGGGGTTTAAATGGGACGGGTGAGATTGGAACTGGTGTGAAGTTCCAAAATCTGAACCATTTGAATCCTCATTGGGAGAGAGTAGATTGTCCCAATTTGGTGCTTAGTGAACCAGAATGTGCGGCTAATCCAACCTTACATCTGAGGATTTGGGGGCCAGGTAGCTGGGTATCGCCCCTCATGGAGGGAGCCAGAAACACGGCATCAGCAATAATAGATGGGGCTGAATTAGCTGACACAATGGGGAGGTGAATGTCTGGATGGGCTGAGTTGCATTCAACTGAGCAGACGCCATTAAAACAGCGTGGGTGATGGCCTCCTTGGTTGGAGGGGGCCCAGCGGGTTGGTGGGAGGCAGCACACACAGAGCTGTTAGGCGCAGGTTGCAGAAGTGCGATCAGGTGAACTGGCGCTAGTTGGAGTAGCTCCAGGTTGGGGGTGGTGCCTGCTTTCATGGCTGCTGCTTGAGAGCGGGTGATTCTGGTTGACCCTGAGGTGGGTAACCGAGGGTTGCTTCGTTTGGGGGTGGTGCTGGCTCGTTTGGCATAGCCTGCGGGTTCTTTTGCGGGGTTTCCCGCCATATTTGCTAATAGTTTTCGTAAATCTCTTTAGTGGAGCTAAATTTCAGGCTGAATTGATTTTCGAAAAAGTGATGCTTAGCAGAAAGAGATACTGCCCTGATCTTAACATCAACTCGACCTTCAAGTCACCAAGACCACTTTTAAAAATGAAGTATGTTAATTAAATCAACTCATCACCACAAAAATTGGCTCTCAGTTCTGCCCATGAATGAGTAGATTTAATTACTGATGATCTTAATAATTTGTGGAGACATGTAGATGCGCTTCAACCTCAAGCATATTCCAGAAATACTGCCTCTTCATTAGGCGAAAGCGCTGTCCCCATATCAGTTCATTTCATTTGTCCTCCAACCCCCAAGTGGTACATTTAAAATTTTATTCAAAGAGATATATGTCCTTGGAGAGGGAAGTGTTTTCTCTTTCTTATATTGATATAAAAGCTCTATGGACGAAGCGACAGATTATCAGTGGCTTAACCACTTGATTAACTGTCTTAGCCATATGGCTCAAGAAAGTATGGTCCCCCATCTGATGCATTGCCATACTTGGACTGACGCCAAGATTGCCTTGCTAGGGAATTTAGGAGCGACTTAACCTTAACCAATACAAAACAGACCTTTATGGGTATCAGCCTTAATTGAGGAGAAACTATCAGAAATTTTCCCATTGTTTTTACCTCAAAGCACAAACTCTGTTTGCAGGGAATTGTCTTAAGTTTGACGATGCCATCACCGCTGCATTTTTAGCGTTTAAAATATGCCTAATATCTTACTTTATTTAAAAGCGGTGAAGTCTAACCTAACGTTTCTCCTCGATATTAAAGAGGCTATATTGAAATTCTGGCCAAAATTACATAAACCCGTCAGACACCTAGTTCCAACACCAACAAACCCAGTCTTAAGTATTGGCTTCTACACCCCAATTCTCCTAGACCTAAATTATACTGCACTCATTGCAAAAGAAACAACCATACTATAAATGACTGCCGCATCCTTCAACGTAACTTGACATATAGATCAGTCAGTATAGGGCAAGAGGCTCCCTATGCTGATGGAAAACAAGTGCCTTAAGACCCTTGTTCTAATACTAGCTGTATCCTCATTTCTTCCAGTTGTTTAGTGTTAGATGCCCCATCAGAAGTTTAAGTAACTCTGTCTATTCATGTAAATAAAAACCTCCAGCTTTCTTACTTTTATGTTGGTCAGTTAACCAAACAAATTTTGGTGATAAGCTCTTCTATAGAAAGCCATGCCCTGTCAGATAAAACTTTTAATGCATTGAACAATTCCAAGCTTGGCAACAGCAGAATACTCCGGTTGCTTCACTGCAAATCCCTAAGACAGTCTATTAGCTATTAAAACCTAATTTGGTTCATTGGTGGTTTGAGTCAAAGTAGTAGCTCATAAGGTTAAAGTCCTGGCGATAATTGACATGGGTTCTTTGGTTAACACTATTTCATCCTGGCTAATCCAAAAAACAAAAATGGCCCCAGGCTTGATTCATGAAGCTGTATATGGTACGGCAGGTAGTCAGTCTACTAAGGCGATAGAAGCCAATTCTGCTTTACCCTTTCGTTTTGGGAATTTATTAATTAGTGCCCCAACCATCGAGCTAGAAAATGATAACTAAGAGTTGCTTATTGGGGTCCAACTGATGTGGGAGTCTAACTGCATCATCAAACCACAACGAAAAATACCTATCCATATTTGGTATCAGATTCCATTAATATTAGAACTCCCCATCAAAAGTAAAGGAGCTCCAAAAAAACGTACATGCTTCCTCAAATACCCATCCTTCATTTGCAAAATTGAGTACCAAGGCTTGAGGGAAAAAACTAAGTTGCCCTCGGAGGCTGTAGATGCTGAAGAGGGAATCCCTCTGTTTACTCTTCGTTCTATTACCATACCCTCAGGCTCATAAGTTATTGTAGACATGGGAATTCAGATTCTTACCACTTCTGATCAAATTTTGGAGCTCAGTGGACACCCAAGCCCTTCCATCAAGGAAGCGTTGACCTTCTAGGGAATTTTGGATCCATTCTATGGGAAATCTATCTCTATTTTATTAAAAAATTTGACTAATAAACTTTCCAGGTCTCTTTGCATGCCCCTATCACTTATGTAAAACTATGTCCCATTAAGTATTGACAATGTAAATTGTTTTGGCTCTGTTATAATTTTGGACAGTATCGTTAGGATCCACCGGGCTTTTCACACAGGTTGAGCCCTCTGAACAATGGACGGATGATGGTAAGATCATTGGTCCTTTGGATGCACTTGGAAATATATTTAAAAATAGGAGCAATTGCCTTAAGAGTTCTTTTATTTATTTTATAAATACAGCAATCTTTCACTGTCCCATTCTTTCTTCAATAAAAGCAACTTAACCTCTCTCAATTGCCCATCTTACTTATATACAGCAGCTCCAGGCGATACTGCTTCTCATGGCTTGGGCTATTCTATTCCGCCAAATTTCCTCAAGTTTGGCTTATTATTCTCAATCCGCTGTCACCCTATTTGTAGGCAATTTACTTTGTATTTGTGGAACATCAACATCGCCTTATTGCTTTATTGCCTTATATAGAGGCGATCCAATAAACTCATTATATCCAATAAGACTCATTATATCCCAATATCGCATTGTCTCAAGGTAATCAAATATTTGTAACTGATACTGTGTTCAGCGGTTTCCGCCCAACTGTCCCATGACTATCATCCAGTCATATCAAAATAGCTACAGGATCATTACAGGATTTAGAATTTGATCCGCCACCCAACATAGCTTTGGTTGACTGTAAAATTGGGGATAATCTTACCCTGAACAAACTTTAGGATGTTGAAGACCTCCTTGAGCAGTATGGCAATATTTTTCCTCTGGACCAAATTAACTTTGGGAAAATGTCTGGGTTAATTTGTTAAATAAAAACTAAGTATCACCCTTCATTTAAATCCTATTCATATCAAAAATCCAAATTGGAGGAAGCTCAAGTGGCCTTAGATTTACAGCAACTATTGGAGGCTGAGTTACTTGTGCCTTCCAAAAGTCCATGGGCTTCCCTACTCTTATTAATTTGGAAAAAGGATGTTGGTCACCATGCTGTTATGGATTTTCGCTGCCTCAACTCTATCACTTGCAAAGATAGCTACCCTCTGCCACGTATAGACAATTCTTTACGCTTAGTGTTATAACCCATTATTTCTTCATTATGGATCTCATCAGTGGATACTGACAAGTAGATTTGTCACCCAAAGGTCGGCAAAATGTGCTCTCATCACAAGTGGAGGATCTTTTGAGCCCACTTAAATGCAGCAGGGGTTATGTAACGCCTCTGTTACTTTTAACGCGCTATTGGCGGACTACTAGACGACTTAAAATGCTTCTGTGTATTAGTTTATCTTGATGATATTGCCATTTTTTGAGTACCTTTACTGAACATCTAGATCACCTCAGGCAAGTCATTTACTGGTTACGCAATTGTCATGAAAACTAAAGCTGTCAAAATGCTATTTCTTCTAGAATGAGATGAACTTTTTGTGTCATAAGTCAGTAAAACTTAGATATTCCCAATGGATGATTAGGTCGTGGCTATTGTTAAGATGACCCCCCTAAATCCCTATGAGATGTACAAATTTATTAGGAATGGTGGGCTATTATTGTAAATATATCCCCCATTTTTCAGACACCTCCGATCCTTTGGTGTATCTACTAAAGAAGGGAATATCCTTTCAGTGGAAAGAAGAGCAACAGCAGGCATTCGACCTGCTACATGTCTCTCTTTCCCACTCTTCAGTACATATTCATCCAAACTTTGATAATCCCTTCTCCTATTCAATAATGCTAATGATATTGCCATTGGAGCCATACTATCTCAGCAAGATGAGAACTTATTGGACCATCCCATCGCCTACTACAGCAAGACATTGTCTAAAAGCTGAACGTAATTATAGCGTTACAGAACATGAATGCTTGGAGGTCCTACTGACTATTAAGAATTTCTGACCTTATTTATAGGGAAGCAATTTACCATCGTAAAAGATCATGCTTACTTACATTGGATTCAGAAAATGAAGGACTTTGATGAGAGATTAGACCGTTGGGCGTTAAAACTTCAAATTTATAACTTTTCCATTATCTACCAACCAGGGCCAATCCATTAAAACGCAAATCGAATATCTCAGCTTCCCATCTTAACTATAACTGACCCTGAAGGGATCAACTCTATAGCCTCCCAACCCAACCACAGTTAGGGAAGGAAGAATCACTGTTCCTCTAAAAGTATTAGCGAAAAGATCAGCAAATCTACAAGTCAAGAACGGAGAATTGTTAAAAAATTGTGTCTAAACAATGGGTGCTTATGTAAAGCCATCAGCTTAAACTGATGTCAGATTAGAGGGACATTGGCAAGTCTGCCATGGGGAATTTGGAAAACTTACAAATGGCTTAAAACTCAATGTTATTGGGAAGGAATGCTCGTTTCTATCCAGGATATATTGGAGTCCTGTATGGTATGTAAAAGCCAAGCTGTACCTAATCCTTGCTCTCAACATCCAGTAATCCAACCTGTGAACCATTCCATACTATTAGCATTGATGTTTTTGGACCTCTCCTCGAGCCTCCAATGGACATTGGTTCCTCATACTAACAATGGACCATCTAAATAAGTGGATCTAAGCTGTATCACTCCCCACCACTTCGCCAAAGGCTACCGCCACATTTTTGTATGATAGGATTATCACCCAGCATGGGTACCCTAACATCATCCCTTCCAATAATAGAAAAAATTCCACTTGACGCTAGTGAAAGATTTAGCTAACCTGATAGGAACCAAACAGTTATTTTCTATCCCCTACCATCCTATAACCAATGGAATGGTAAAGTGAGTAAATGACACTCTAACTGCAACCCTCTGTAAAATGGATATGAATGACCCCCTCCGTTGGCCTCAAATTTCTTAGCGCAATTCTGGCCTATAAGATTAGTTACCATCAAAATAATAATACTTCACAATTCCAAGCATTGTATGGCAAACTTCCCATCTGCCCTTCAAAGTTCAGGTGATATTTGATCAAGCTTCTCCTGAAGCACCTGAAGTCTCTATGCAACTTATTGCAAATGATATCATAAGGATTCAGGCCCTGGCTGCCAAAAACCTGTCCGCTACAACCAGTAGAGAAACTGATTAATTTAACAATAAGCATGATCACCTACACACCTTCCATCCAGGTGACCACGTTCTATTATACCATCTTCGTCCTGGAGTTCGTGATCAAAAACTTGGAACCAAATGGTCAGGTCCCTATCAAGTCATATTTAGATGGTGCAATGAATACTTAATCGTAGAGGTTGTTCAGGGCACAGTCATAAACCACATTTATAGCCGCTTTCTCAGACTGTTTTCCCCCTGCGCCAAGGTCTAGAGGGTTTATTGTTGGTATTCCCATCCAAATTAGCCAACTTAGATGCATCAGATAATGGGAGTCGATCCTAAAATGACCAAAAGCTCAAACTTCTATGGTGTTCAAACCTGAGCTATGAGACAAACACAAGCAGATCAATCAGGATTATTGTAGTTTTATCAAATCCCTATTGGTTAACTTTATTAGATCGAGGCTTGGGCGGCTTAGATTTTCCCCAAAACATCTCCCACTTACCCAATTATAGTTGGTATTACACAAATAAACCTTATGCTTTTTCTCCACTTTTCACAATTTTAAGTGAAAATTGTATCTATTTGGAATTTACAAACCAGACTTAATATCTGGATTAACAAGACTTCTTGACTATGAGAAGAAGCCAAGGTAAGTATCCTGCACCCTCAGACTTTGGGTCAACTGGCCAATTTACAACAAAGGATTCATGGTATCAACCTGTGATCCTGACAGCATTTCTCTGAAAGTCTTTAGATAATAGTGGTGCTGACCTTGGCATATAGGATAACCCTCCCCCTACTTATCTGGGACAAACTCCATCTTTGCATCCCTGTTTTCTATCAGCCTCTGTATCAACAAGCCTAATTGTACCGCTGAACTTCAGATCTTAGAACTTGACAACTCCATCACTGTGGGGTGCCAACATGTTTCCAATCCTGTGGTGACATATCCAGCTGAGACAATGGCCGTTATGGACACTACCAACCTGATTCTAGAATGCCCTACTTCCATACCTCCCAGTACCGCTTGGAACCAAAAGTGAGCTCGCTGGAAAGTGAGACTGAAACCTCCATCATAGGTGGCAGTCCCCTCACTACTGGCCCTGCACCACCACGCTCCACAGAGTAGCCCTCGCTTTTGTCCTCAAAAGTAGAGGGGGTTAGTAAATCTAACTTGTTTGATTCAGAGAATTTACTTCCTCCTAGCCACAGAACAGCTGTTGCATTTTTGGAAACTATGCCTTCCGTCCAAACTGTCATCCCAGTTGGTTCAGTTGAACAATTCTTTCCCATCACCCCAGAGTTAACTCTCAGGGTGGATTCTATCCAGAAACGAGTAGAATCAATGAGAGGGTGATTGAAGAAGAGATAGCCATAGCTGACCCCACCAAGAACTTGGCTGTCCTGACTGGTGTAGTCTCATATGATAAAGATCATCCTCCTGCTGAACATAGAGCATTAAGTTACCCCACAAAATTTAAGGTCCTTGGACAACTTACTGGCAGTGTGAAGCTATAAGCTGTGAATTTCTCAGAGGATACTCATACCTATACGCCACCCTCTGGGTTTGGAGTCATCCTGTCATTCGTTGGCTCTGAGGAAAATAAGCCTTCCTCAGCTTACTTCTTGTTCATGGGTACTTAATCTTTGGTGTGGAATGTGGGATCCGCCAATGGATGCCACAAATAATATATTAAAGTGAGATATTTACTTTTTAATAAAGGTATAAAATAACACTTATTAAAGTTTTTTGTTTTTAATTATTCAGGCAGGGCAAAAGCAGGAAAGGTCCCCTTCTTGATACTAGTTTTTCCTATTTAAACTAGTTTGGATTTCAAGACCATGGGTATTTGTAGCAAAAGAATACAAAATATCAATCTTCCAAATTAAGGAATATAGGTTTTCAGCCTATTAGACTGAAGATAAAATTTTTTTGAGGCAAAACCAACCCATGTGGTTACGATTTAATGTATTGTATCCAATCACTATTGAGCAAAAACTT